>CM021104.1:121454823-121491139 GCA_007115665.2 Sequoiadendron giganteum | reverse complement strand
TTCTTTTATATCCAAAAACAATCATTCATCATCATCAAAATCTCCATAATCAGATTCATCATTAGAAATACCAACATCTTCTCTCACATAGTAAGCTCTCTTAATCATTTTTCCTTTATTTTCCTTGTTCCTATTATTTAGAGATCTTTTTGTACATATTGAAGCATAATGACCTATTTCACCATAGCTAAAACATCTAAAATGTAATTTACCTTTGTACTTACCAGTTCCCTTCTTCATCCTTCTTACAAATTTAGCTTCCACATCATCAAGATCTTCCTTATCTAAATCTTCAATCTTCTCTGATTTATCGGATTTGAAAGTAGTATTTTCTTTTGTAGCATTCTTCAAACTAATTTTTCTCATTTCAAATATAGTTAGTGTACCAATCAACTAATCTCTAGAATATTTGTCAAAATCTACAGTATCCTCAATAGCAGATACCTTTTCACTGTAATAATTAGGAAGAGATCTGATAAATTTCTTTACTGCTTTAGATTCTTTAACTATTGCACCAAGTCCTCTCATAGCACTTACTAACTCATCAACTCTTTGTATGTAGCCTTTAATTGTTTCATCCTTAGACATCTGCATCATTTCAAACTATGCCTTCAAGTTTTGTAACTTTTCTTGTTTGACCTTTGGATCTCCTTCATAAAAAAATTCTCTTATCCCAAACCTCTTTAGCAATCTTCAAGCTCATGAATTTTCCTAATTTAGTATTTGAAATACTATTCAGAATAATAAATTTTGTCTTAGCATTGATCTCATGTGCCTTGATTTTTTCATTTGTACTTGGACCATTCAGAGGCGGAGTATATGTAGTCCGATAAGACTTTTCAATCTCATATCCCCAAGCTAACATATATCCTTCCATATTTGTCTTCCAAAATGTATAATTTGTGCTATCAAACCTAGGGCAATCCAAAGTAACCTTGTTCACCATCTTGGACCTACCTTGAGTGGTTAAGCTCTTCTCCAAGGAACTTGGCTCTAATACCAAATGTTGAAATGAACAAGACAACTGAGAGGGGGGTGAATCAGTTGTAGAAAATTGAGCCTTCAAAACCATCTACAATAATTAGATCCACATGCATTCATCAAACCCTTATTTTTTTAGTATGATTATACATGGCATGCACATAACAAAAACTGAAATCACAATACCATACACAAGAGAAAACTATATTTACATGGAAAACCCAATGAGGGAAAAACCACAGTGAGGATTAGCTCACAATATAAGTAATTTCAAAACTAGTACAAAAGGGCTCACTACTAGAATATGGCACACTATCCAAAATGGCTCATAATCAGGTCTCACTACCACAGAAAGAAATACCAGAAGATGGAAAAATAATGTTACAAAGAGAAAACTTCTCAATGCAACAAGGAAATCCACCACAATGATCCAACAATCTCATAGAATTTCTTGAATGATTTCAAATTCCTTCAACTCATTGCCTTCAAGAACCCTAACACTAAAATTCACACTACTCTACTCAAATTTACATCACACTTTACTCGCATTGATATTACATCTATCTTTCTTCATATTCCATTCATGCCACAACTTACAACAATACCACACTTATTTATATCAACCTCAACCTCAAAAACCTTCTCCAATATTGGAAACTACCTGTTATAAATACAAATTATAAATAGGTCGTCACCTAAACATTCCCACGGTGGATAGGAATGAAGGTGACCTACAAATATCCTTAATTGGGACCCAAATAAATCCTAACACACCTCAACATGCTTCTACAAGCTTCACAAGTAGTGCTAACACAAGGTCGACCAATACCTATGTTAAACACCACAATCATTAAGTACATGCTTCCTTAAGTGTAAGGAAGCTAAGGTAGTGGAGCAACTTCCTACACTAATCTTGAGAGGAGAAAAATGAAAAACTTTATAGATCTTTAATAGTTACAAAAACTTAAACACAAATATCATGCATACCACAACAAAATGATTTACATGGGGAAAACCCTTTTGTGAGAAAAATCCCACACTCCAAAATCTGCCCAATATATTATTCAGAAATCAAAAGATTACAATATACTTGCAGAGAAAGCTTCTCATAGGAGTATCACCACCAGAGATCAAGAGACAAAATGACCACTATCAGAATCTTAGAATACACCACCATCTACATACATCCCAATTTGTTGATTGTTGATACTATTAATACATGCCTATAGACATCTCACTTCAAATATATCTAAGTGTCTTCTTTCTCAACCATCTTGCAGTCTTGCCTCGAGATTCTCTCCATCGTCTAGATCTTCTCAAATCTTCTACTAGGGCTTCCTTCGCTTGCAAACTTCACCAACAAGCAACATGTGCATCGAGCTACACGCCATCATTTATCTCACCATAAAGACATATGATAAGTTTTATCAGTTATCACCATACCTCTGCATCGAGCCACGCAACATTTAATTTTGATATAGAGAATTTTCCTCCATTCTCTTTGTCAAACCCTA
Source organism: Sequoiadendron giganteum (assembly GCA_007115665.2). Classification (NCBI taxonomy): domain Eukaryota; kingdom Viridiplantae; phylum Streptophyta; class Pinopsida; order Cupressales; family Cupressaceae; genus Sequoiadendron; species Sequoiadendron giganteum. Next base: position 121,488,644 of record CM021104.1, on the reverse strand, counting down.
AAATCTAATATGCATTCAATACATACTCCTATTCATTTGATCTAATTTGATCTTCAAATATTTTGCAAGTTGTGTCACCGCTTAATAGATCAAATCTTCACCGACATTGGTCATACGTGTAGTTGGACCAATTAATTCCTTCCTTTGTGTCAGTTACCAGACAAAACCCTTGTTCACACTATCGTAGCTGTTGTAGATCTTTATCTTTGAATCTGGGTCATCGATCTCTTTCTTTGTGCCATGATTCTAGGATCATCTATTCATCTTCATGCCTTTAAACTTTTATTGTAAGATAAGCGGTCATTCAAATCACTGTCATCAATATTAGGGGTATTCATCATGTCCCACATCGACATCAAATATTTTTTGCTTGATCTCCACTGTCGATCACATAACCATTATGATCACATAGTGCATCGTAATAACCTTAAATCATGATTATCGGATCAACCTTCTTCAAATCCTTCAATATTGATTGTTAGATGAATGGTCCTTTAAATCTCCACCACAAGACTCCTTCATACACTGCTTTCCATATGTGGGGTCCAACAAGACATGCATCCAAATTCTGCTAACCTTGCAAGCTCAGACAACGGGCCCACACAAACCTTGCAGGGTTAGAGGCCTACTATGATTTATCATCCACATCATCGCCATGCAACTCACAACAATGATGTGATTTGGTTTTTTGATAAAATATCATTCCACCACTTGTTGTCACACATCATCATTCACCATCATCACCATCATATCGGGTCCCACCAGATACACTGTTGGCACCATCAGATCTTCCTAGTTCAATCTCTACCATTCATGGCATACATCATCTTGTGTATCCTTCATAGGTCCTACCATTTATACATCGTGCATCATTTGATCAACCTTGTTTAATCTCTATCGCTCCTTACTAACCCTGGGGGACTTAGTCGGGATCCACCAAAAACTCAGCAGAGCTGATGGCCACCGTTGGATCTTCTTGATCACAATCATTGATCTTGCACCATTACTAATGGCCTTGATGTAGTCATTCATTTCTACTTATCATTGTGACATCATGTTCCACTATCTACATATTTTCCCTCTATAGGTCCCATCATGCATACTATGAGCACCATCAATCTTCAACATTTGATAATCATCGTTCCCCACTGACCTCACAAGTCTTGATTGTGCCCCAGTGAATTCTCAATGGGGTATGTGGGCTAATGCCACATATACACCTCTAACATCACCTTCCACTAAATTTGTATGTCACTTCATAGGTCCCATCAGACATCAACAGTCATCATTTGTCCATCGTGGATTAATCTACACAGTTGATCAAGAAATGTCAGAGAAAATTCAATTTCATTAACCAAGTCATAAAATTCTTAATTTTCTTAACTCCCTAATTTTCCGATAAAGATTTCTTTAATCCTTATCGATCCATCGGTAAGTCACTAAAAATATGAACTTAAGAACCTATAGTCAGAGGTTGTGAACTTTTGCAAATCCGTGGCATGCCAGCATATAGCTATCAGGTTGTCGAAGAGACTCCAGGATGAGTCTCGCTGATACCATTCACTCTCACCAATAAAACCCTTCTTACATCTTCATAACACTGCCAACCTAGGCAATGAGGCTGGTCACCAACATGGGAAGATAGACTTAAGTTATCACTTAAGTTTATGGCAACCTGTCACAGCAAGTTAATGAAGAAATATAATGTTGTAACCAACTCCGCCATGACTATAAATGCATTAGGGTTTATCTGTAAACCCTAGAATCATCTAAGAGAATAAATAAATCATTTATGGGCACATCCTTCACTTTTTGGATCTACAAAGCACATCACTGGAATGCTCTAGAAAAACCCATATCAAATATGCCACTAAATTTTCCATCAGATCTATTTCTCTCAGACTCATCCTTTGTTATTATGCCAACAATCTCCCTTATAGGATTTAACTCATCACCTTTCTAATACCTTCATGACATTAATGACAACATTATTTTCTTCTACATAGGATCAACACACTTTTCCTCTGATCCCCTTTTGATATCAATGATAATATATTCCAACAATCTCCCCCTTTGTCATTGATGGCAAAACTTAAATATGCAATGATACCAATTAACCAATTCAACATTTGTACCAGTATCATCTTTACTTTCTCCTTCTATTGTTTCTTTCTCCAATGCTCCTCTTTTATCATTTGCATGACCTTCTCCCCCTTTGAAATCAATGGCAAAGGGATCACTCCTCCTGAAAGCATTATCCCCCTTTAACAAGCGGTGCAAAGGATCTAGTTGTTCTCTAATATCCTCCTTTGAACTATAAAAGAGACTTACTCCCCCTTTGACATTTCTTCTCATTTTCTCATCCTTATGAGCATCTTCGTAGCTTTCTCTCTTATGCTCTACTTTGAGCATTACTCACTTCTTCTCCCCCATGCTCAATTCTTTTGAGCATTTGCACAAATTTTCCTCTTCTTTGTTTGAGGTCACAATATTGCTATAGCCTTCACATATTCTTAACAATGGCAAAGGGACTTAGCCCCCCTTTTGATTGATACTAACTAAAAATAATTTATGCTCTTGTACCAATTTTTGTATTCAAACTTTTTACTGCAATGGAAAAACCATATGGTCTAACTGCCCTATACCAGTTAACCATATCTAATGTCAGTTGGAGTTCCATTACATGATTTGATCTGATTTGGTCAAATACCAATTGTATATATTCTGATTCATGCTCTGTACCAATTGAATCATATTCCTCACACCAATTGGTGATATCATGCCCTGATATCGATTATCATTTTGATACCAATTGTGAATGTGTTCACTTTATTCTATGTACCAAATGATATCTTGGATTGCACTGTATCAAGTATAACACTGATTTGATACCAATAGTAGCTCCCCCTTAGACCTTGCTCCATGCTCTCTTCCTGTATACCTAAGAATGAGCTTCATTTTGGGCTCTGTATTAATATACTATTCTGAACCAATTTCTAATGGTCTGATACCAAATTAAAAATAAAATATATTGAACAATTTCTTTTTAGCCATATCTCTTCTCTTTTTAGGCAAGAAACATTTCTCTTAATAGAGCATTTACACCAATTTTTCTTCAATATCTGATACCAAAAGTTGATATCAATTTTTGCAGTTAACTATCCACTATCTGTTGATGTTCTTACCCTCAAACTTTATCTCTCATTTCTTTTATAGGGATGAATAAATACCAATTCACCTCCCCCTGGAACCATACCCTATCACTACAAATTAGTGATGTAAGGCAGAAGCAACCACATTGAGTGATGCTTGCTAATCTTTCTCTATCCAGACCTTCTTTGACTTCCTTTTTGTCACACCTACCTTCTTCACACAAGTATGTGAACCATTGTTCACTCTGTAAGATGTATCCTTCCTTTTATTCTTCCTCTTGCTATGTATTTCTAGTCTTACAAGATCTAATCTGCAGTCTTTAACTATGTGACAAAGGTTTTCACACTTGTAACATACAACATACATATTCCTTATAGGAACAAATGAATTTCTATTTACATGTTTTGTGCTCCTTTTAGGTGCAACTCTACACTCACTAGCCTTATGAACAAAATGATTGCAAGCATAACAGTGTCCATAAAAATATGAGGGGTACCTAGTCATAGCATTCCTTTGAGTAGGATGAGATGACCTTCTTGTCCTTTGCTCCTTCATGTAACTCATCCTTGTAAATATTTTTGCATCAATTCACTTTGTGTAGTGATTTTCTTCAAGTTTCTAGGAACTGGTTTCTCCACTATCCTATTTGTTGTGGGTTTCTTCTTTTTGAAAATAGAAATTGAATGTTTATTGTTCTTCTTGTTTGTAGCAGGTCTCTCTTTATCTTCAACTCTCTTCTTATCAGCAGTGGACTTATTTTCTTTTTTTTCTTTCTTTTCCTTAGTCGTGCCTTTATTTGATTTACCATTTCCAAATGTTCTTTCTCTGGAGCAACTTGTGCAGGCTTCCTCTATCTTTGAGCATCTTTCTTCTACTCTACATAATTTTGTAGAGGAAAAAGGATTCTTCCCTTTTTCATCACCAAGGTCAATCTTCACTCTTGGTCTTGATCTCACAAATTCATTTAATTTCTTAGAGCCACCTTAAAACTTTAAGCCTTTATCAATCTACTCTCTAGCATTCTCCAACTCTCTTCTTAGATAAACTATCACTACTTCTAGCTTCATGCACTCATCTCATTTAGATTGTAGTTTGATTTAAACTACATCTTTTTTTCATTTTAGCTTCCTCCACTTGTGTCTTCAAACTAACTATCATTTGATCAGATTCTTCAAGGTTTTTAGTTAGTCTTTCTATTTCCTTTTTTGCATTCATTTTATGTTCTTCATTCTCCTTCAACTTATCAATCTCATCCTGGGCACAAATGAGTTTACCTTCTAAGTCCATTTCTTCTCCTTCTTCAACCTTAGTCTTCAATCCAATCACCATTTGATTAGATTCCTTGAGACTCTCGGTCAACTTATCAATCTCTTCTTGTGCATGCAACTTTTGTTCTTCATTCTCCATCTTCAAACCTTTAATCTCATTCAAAGCACATATGATACTTCCTCCTAGTTCAGCCTCTACTTCTTCTTCACTAGACCAATTAGGCATTGTAAAAAAAATCCATGCAGAGGGATTCGGTCCCATCAATCTCATAGGAACTTACATGTTCATCGTTTGATCCACCAAAAACATATAATAACTTAATTTCTGCTTTTATGTGCAAATTCTTCTTATCCATTTGCTTACTACTATTTCCTTTCTTGGAGTTATGCATTTTATTATGAACACATTTAGAAGAAAGATAAGCAGATTTACCTCTACATTTTTTGGAGCCTTTCCTTAGTGTTTTGATGAACTTAGCTTCCTCTTCATCAATCTCCTATGATCTGAAAGTAGATGTTTCTTGTTCATCACCTCTTGTTGCAGCTTCACTTGAGAACCAACTTGCAAATTTCTCATCTTCACTTGTCTCAAGACTTTCAGATTCACTATGATATCTCTCAATCAATTACTGCACCTCAACATCAATGTCTTCATGCATCCTCTTTAGCTTGTTCCACACTTCTTGTGAAATATGGTAGGGCATGACTTCGACAAATATGGAACTTGATAACCCACAAAGAATTGCATATATTGCTTTAGCATTTTTCTCATACGCCATATTTTCATCCTCAATAGTTGGAGGTGTAGTAAAAGTTGTATATCCATATACCACTGACATCCACACATCAAACCCTATGGATCCCAAATGCAACTTCATCTTGAAGCTCCACCATATATAATTTGATCCATTAAAGAGAGGTACTCCTTCTGTCGATGAGCTTTCCTTATTAGCCATATTGTGTTCACTCACCAAGATATACCTGAGCTAATTAGGCTTTTCCTAGGGAACCTAGGGCTCTAATACCAATTTTTGGAGCACAATGATCTACTGAGAGGGGGGTGAATTAGTAGATACCAAAGTCTATTCCTTAAAACTTTATGCATTACTTTCTTAGCTCGAAATACTTTGTGTAGACTTTTTCTTCAAACTCTTAATGTGTAGATTGAAAACTAAAGATGCAAACATAAACATGCAAATATAAAATCAACACACACATTCCCATAACACCAAATATATGTGGAAAACACAAGATGGGAAAAACCACGGTGACAAATTTTGCTTGAGTCTACTCCTCAAATATAGCATCACAAATGAAATCTATGTTACAATGTTTTAGGGCTACAACCTAAGGAAGGATCAACTACCTAATTTAGAAGCAACAACTTTAAGGATGCAACAACACCCTATTTTAGGAGCTACAACCCCAATGATGCAACAACACCCTAATTTAGAAGCCACAACTTCAAGGAGACTATAATCCCCTAATCTGAGCCATAATTCAGTATAATGAGGCAACCTCCTCTGTGATAACAAACTTAATTATGCATAAGACTTGGTTCTACAAAACCTGATCATGCATCATTAAATTCAATACATTGTTGTATTTACTGCAACTCATACTCTACAACTGAAGTTGCACGCTCAGCAACACACCCCTTCTCTGCACTCTCCGCTACACATAGAACAATCATTGTTCCATCTCACTGCACTGTACACACTCTTCTTCATGAATTCAAACACCTAGAGGATGTTTTGTATTATAGTCTAGGACCACAAATGCATTCACCATATGCTTTTATGCTCTCTCTCTCTCTTTCTTACATACTCACCAAGATGTAACCTTTAGCAGTGTTGCAACTAACTTTGGATTGTTGTCACTATTCGTGCATACTTCCTATAGACATCTCACTTCAACAATATCTGATTGTCTTCTTTCTCAACCATCCTAAAGTCCTGCCTCAAGATTCTCTCTGCCATCTAGATCTTCTCAAATTTTCTACTAAGGTTTCCTTCACTTGTAAACTTCACCAGCAAGCAGATTATACATTGAGCCACACACCATCATCCAGCTCACCACAAAGACATTTGATAAGGTTTATTAATTATCACCATACATCTACATCAAGCCACATAAAATTTAATTCTGATATAGAGAGTTTTCCTTCATTCTCTTTGTCAATCCCTAAAATCTGATATGCATTCAATACATAATCCTATTTGTTCGATCTAATTTGATCTTCAAATCTTTTGCAAATTATGTCGTTGCTTAACAGATCAAATCTTCACGAACTTTGGTCATAGGTGTAGTTGTACCAATTAATTCCTTCCTCTGCGTCGATTACCAGTAAAAACCCTCATTCAAACTGTTATAGCCATTGTAGATCTTTATCTTTGAATTTGGGATGTTGATCTCTTTCTTCATGTCATGATCCTATGATCCTATGTTCATCTTCATGCCTTTAAACTTTGACTGTAAGATAAGTGATCATTTAAATCACCATTGTCAATCTTAGGGATATTCATCATGTCACAGATTTCCATTAGATCTTTGTCTTTTGATCCCACCATCAATCGCTAACTATTATGATCACATAGTGCATCATAATAACCTTAAATCATGATCATCGGATCAGCTTTCTTTAAATCCTCCAATCTTGACTGTTAGATGAACATTCCTTTGAATCTCCACCACAAGACTCCTTCATACACCACTTTCCATACGCGTGGTCCACCAAGACATGCGTCCAAATCTTGATAACCTTGCGAGCTTAAACAACAGGCCCACACAAACCTTGTGAGGTTTGCGGGCTACTACCATTTGTTTTCCATATCATCACCACGCAACTCACAACAATGATGTGAGTTGGTATGTTGATCAAATCTCCTTCTAGCACTTTTCATCACACATCATCATTCACCATCATCACCATCCTATCAAGTCCCACTAGATACACTGGGGGCATCGTTGGATCTTCCTCATTCAATCTCTACCATTCATGGCATATTTCATCTTGTGCAGCCTTCGTAGGTCCCACCATTTATACATCATGAATAGTTCAATCAACCTTGTTTAATCTCTACCTCTCCTCGCTAACCCTATGGTACTTAGCCAGGATCCACCAAAAACTCAATGGAACTAATGGCCACCGTCGGATCTTCTTGATCACAACCGTTGATCATGCACCATCACTAATGGCCTTGATGCAATCATTCATTTCCACTTGTCACTGTGGCATCATGGTCCACTAGTTACGTATGTTTCCTTTGTAGGTCCCACCATGCATATTGTGAGCACCGTTGATCTTCAACATTTGATCACCATCATTCCCCACTGACCTTGCAGGTCTTGATCAGGCCACACTGAATTCTTAGCGGGGTATGTGGGCTAATGCCACATATACACCTTTGACTTCACCTTCCAATAACTTTGTATGCTTCCTTTGCAGGTCCTATCAGACATCAATGGTCATCATTTATCCATCGTGGATTAATCTCCACTGTTGATCAAGCAATGTCAAAGGAACTTCAAATTCCTTAACCAAGTCGCAGATTTCTTAATTTTCTTAACTCCCCAATCCACCGATAAAGCTCTCTTTACTCCTTATCTCTCCATCGGTAAGTTGCTAAAAATATAAACTTAAGAACTATGTACGTTAGAATGTGTCAAATTAAATTGAATCTAATCTAATACACCAATGAAACATTAGATTGAAGAAAACTAAATAAAACAAAGCAAATGCAAACTCTTGATAGCAGCTTCTTCAAAGTCGTTCCATTGTCCTCTATCTCCAAGGATTTGCTTCAATATGTTTGCTCTCAGTTGTGCAAACACAGCTTATAGAATGGCACTTGAGAGAATGAGATTATTATGAATGCATATGCATCTACAAGATTGAACTATTGAATTAAAAATGCTATGAATTGCTAAGATTGCAACTATAATAACTACGCATGAAAGTATGAGATTCGAGGTTCTTTTTAGTTCATGAAAGAGCTGTATTTATAGATTTTTGAAGGTAGGAATTCGATTGGCCAAGATCGGCGGTCGAGTTCAAACCTGTTGAAATGAACGGTGAGAGATCGAGAATTCGAAAAGAAGTGGAATTCCGAGAGACAAAAAATGAAGAGACAATTGAAAGGTGTCTCTCATAATTAAATAAATAAATATTTAATTATGTGTGAAAGAAATGTGAAAAGGCTTTAATTAAATATTGTAAATATTTAATTATGAGAAAAGGAAAAAAGCCTTTTAATTAAATATTAAGAATATTTAATTTTTGTGAGAGAAGTGGGAATTAAATATCAAAAGTATTTAATTAAATGTGGAGGGAAGAAAATCATTTAAATTTAGAATTTAAACTTTGATAATTAATGTAAATAAATTGTAAAATCTATTTAATTAATTAAGAAGAAGGTAGCATTAATTAAATAAATAAATTTATTTAATTAAATTAGAAGAATTAGAAAAATGAACAATATAAATAAACAATTAAATTTATTTATATGTAGAAGACTTAAGAACATTAATTAAATAATTCATATTTAATTAATTAACAGGTTCGATCAACCGTGACCATTTTTAGATGTGTACATTTTGCCCCTCTTTGAAGTGATGTGTTTCACGCATTGCTTCAAAGAAATTGCCCCTGACTTTGAAAAATTGCTGATGATGCTATATGCCCCTCGAGAGATAAATCGCGTGATGAAGATGATTATGAGACTAATTTGGAAGATTTTCAGATGATTTCGAAGAAAAATTGGCAATTTAACTCTCGAAATAGCACTTTGCAGAGTAATAAATGCTATTTTTACCCCTTTAAAAGATGAAAAAGGTGAGAAGTCACTTTCATTTGAATAGTAACCTTTGAGAAAATTTGGAGCTATGAGAGAGATAAAAGCGATGTCGATCCCATATGAGTGCCATAGATTCAAGCGAGGTCACCGTCATCAGAGACCACCTGCGTATGGACCTCCGGTAAGTCGATCCAAACCTCTTTGTAAATTTTTTATGCATTTTTGGATGCTTTTTCAAATTTTTTCAAATTTTAAAATTATGTTTTAGCGCATGCAATAGGTCTTTTAGCGCATACAGTAGATAGTTTAGCGCATCCAAAGTCACGCATAGAGGCCAAATAATCGCACATAGGTGATTTACCGCATAGGATAGATAAAATGGCGCATTTATGAAATCTGCCTACCGAAGATGATAGATTAACACATAGAAGATTTAGCGCATCCATGAACTGTTATAGTGCATATGATTGATGAAATAGCGCATCCATGAAATCGCGCATCCATAGACTATTTTAGCGCATCCATGGAATAAATTTGCGCATCCATGGTTTTAGCGCATTGATTGATTGTTTTAGCGCATCCATGGATTTTTTCCGAATTTCAATTTTTGAAGAAAAATTGATGCATGCTTGATGATTGTTGCTACGTTAGACAACAGATTTTACGCATTTGAATATCATCGATAAATAGATTTGATAAATTTGTCTTCATGCTTGAAGAACAAATAGATTTGATAAATTTTGCTTCCATGCGATATGAAAAACAAAACAAAGATGATAATTTGCTTTCCTAATTGAAAGTCAAATAGATTAAGTCACGATCACTGTTAAATTTGTTTCCATGCGATATGAAAAACAAAATAGATGATAGATTTGATTTCCTGTTTGAAAGTCAAATTAAGTCATGATGACTGTTAAATTTGTTTCCATGCGATATGAAAAACAAACTAGATGTGATGTAAACTTGCTTGATGTATTGATTGATTGACGATATTCATTTGTTGATTTATTTTGCATGCTTGCTTGATAACTTTGTAAAGGAGGATTTTGGCCTCCTTAAGATCAGAGAGAGATTTCCACAGACATGGGAGATGATTCCCCGACTGTCCCATGATGATTTGGGAGTGATAGACCAGTGTGGCTTGAGAGCTCTGTTGAGTATCCCGCAGTATCGGGTCAACAGGGCACTGTTGACTACCTTAGCAAAGCGGTGGCACAGTGTGCACAACACCTTCCACTTACCGACAGGAGAGATTACAGTGACTCCAAAGGATGTATACAGGATTTTGGGTATTCCTGTGGTTGGAGAGCTTGTGATTTATGATCACAAGGAGATCGAGGGTACATATGCTTTGAGACGGGTCTTCCAGGATCCTCATGTCTGCGGATATGAGATTCCCTCGAAGGAGATGACGGAGAGATATGCCCCACTGCCTTCGGTTTTAGCAGGGATGATCAGTGGTTTCCTTTGTCCTGATCACAGGTCAAAGGGACTATCAATTGGGTGGGGTAGGATTTTGGAGGACATGCTTCTCCACCATACCAGATATGCATGGGGATCATGCATGCTTGCCCATTTGTACCATGACCTTCATCAGGTCGTATATACAGATGGGAAGAGTCTTTCCTATAGGGTGACTCTTTTACAGTTATTCACGTAGGAGTACTTCGCGATTACCCGCCCTATTGTCAAGAGAGATCGCCCCATCAGATTTCCTTATGCTTACGCATATACAGGGCCCCTTGTCCAACCGAGGTTGGGAAAATTAAAGTACTGGCGATGAGTACTTGATGATTTGGACATGGTCATCTGGCAACCGTATGTGGATTGTGACCCGTGGCAGGCAGATGATATATAGTTGCCATATGTGATGAGGCCCAAATATTTGATTGGACGCACCTCCTTCATTATCGAGATATTTCTGGGTTAGAGGGTTCTGAGGCAGTATGGATGGATTCAGATGATGCCCCAGGGGATGGCACACTATGCTAGGCGTAGGGAGATGTACCAGATTGGGGGCCAGTTCTGACTATTGAGGCTGCCAGAGAGGATTACCTAGAGCTGCAGCCAGATGATTGGACCGTTCGACCAGAGGTCACAGATGCAGGGATGATAGATGATTATGCTACATATTTCTACACACATCCCTTTCCTCGTTTCACTAGTCCAGATGAGCTTGCTCCATTGATGGGAGGTTCAGTTATCTCGACAGGGTTACAGTAGTCATAGGGACATCTAATAGCAGGGCAGCCACAGGATCAGGGGCAGGTACAGGGCAGAGCAGGTGGCAGATATCAGTGGGGTAGCCATGGAGGTAGATGATGAGAGCTCTGAGGCTGAGGATACAGATGAGGAGTCAGATGACTCAGATGATGGGGATGATGGAGGTGGTGGGAGGTAGAGATTATTAATTGATATTCCCTTTAGGACGAGGCCACGGACAGCTAGAGCAGTGGGTCAGGCCAGCACTTCAATGCCACAGATCACCATTAGGGCTCCATCACAGGGACAGTTAGATTCCATGCAGACTGAGGTTCAGACTCTGAGGAGTCAGTTAACATAGGCCCAGGTGACCATCAGTCAGCTACAGGGATAGATAGCGCAGCCACCACCTCCTGACCCACAGATAGTACAGCTTATGGTTGAGAGGGACAGCTTTCGAGAGAGATGTGTTTAGGCCGAGGGGGTAGCTGAGAGGCTACAGAGATCAGTGGAGAGCACCTCTATTGGAGAGGTTGTGGCAAAGGGACTAGAGACTGCTTGGGAGGCTGAGTATTACAGGATGCGCTACTTCAAGGCAGTGCCACCTGAGCGGCGGATATCCTTCACTCACTCAGGTACTCGAACTCGGCGACCAGGAATGTGGGCCAGCTAGCCAGATGAGAGATCAGAGCCTCCTGGAGTAGAGATCCAACAAGACCCACTACCTCTGGCAGCAGTAGTAGCCATGATCCACAGCCAGATGCCCCTTAGCGATGAGCAGTTTATACATATTGATGCCATTGTATGATATATCTTTTTGAAACATTTGATATCCTTATATTCCTGGACATTTGTTTTGATGAGATCTATGATATGCAGTGGCGATTTGATTATGCACATGTTATGGATGATTTATGCACATGTTATGGATGTTTTGATTTTTTATATGCTATATTGTGTATGATGATGATGCAAATGATGATATGATAAATTTTATTTTCTCTTATGATGTATGCAATGAATGCAAAATGCAAATGATTTTATGATATATGATGTAATGCTGCAATGATGTAATGAAAATGCACTTATGTAATGATCTTATGATATATGATGTAATGATGCAAAAAAATATATATTTTATGAATGTGTGAAATATGCAGATGTATATGTTAATGAATGATAAATGATAACCATGCCTATGATGTATAATGATGGAAAATGACATGATAAGGAATATGATAATGATGAGATGATGATGATGAGATGTAAGAAAAATGTCCAGTCTTACTCAACCATTGTCGAAAAAGATATTTAAGAATGTGATCCACCCTCAAAAATCTATTTTAAAAAGAACCTCAAAATGCAAATGAATTATGTAGTCCTAAATGAATTAATGCAACCCTAAATGAAATAACGAATCATTCTCCTTATTGCCATTTCTTGCTGTGTTTAGTTTTCATCATTGAGCCCTTTGATATGTTGAAAGTTAGTACAAGCATCAAAGGGTATGTTAGCACCAATGACGACCTGAGTACTGCTTCCATAATGTTTAATGTAGCAAGTTAATACAAGCATCGATGGTATAATTGAACCAAGATGACCTGAGTATTGCTTGCATAAACAGACAAAAGTTAATCAATTTCCTATGCAAATTTCGAAATGTCATCAATGATCCATTGTAGAACATGTCCCGCGACCAATTTGCATCATACTAATGATTAACTTGCAGACAACAATCAAAGAAAAATCATATTTCTTCCTCGTGATTCTAGTTCAGTACATCATTGAACCACTCCAAAGATATGATGTCATCAAATATCAAAACAACAATTTGCAAATTTTTCTTTTAGTTTGTCATTTTATTTAGATTAAGATCATCCAATTTGTTTTTAAATCATCTGTCAAGATAATCATGCAAGCTCAGAAACTATTGTTTCAGACATTCCGATGCTAGACACATGCTGCTGACTACTTCCTAGAAAAGTGAACTACCCCCTTGTGACCTTGTACTCTGACCCTTGCTAGACACAACTATTGCGATGGATAAACCTCTAATCATCAAGCCATGATGAGATCCTTGTCATTTCAAGGAAAATGATGCGAATGCGATAGTGAGGTGTGTGTGATACTGATGCAAGGATGCATATGCAGGATGAACCCTAATAGATGAGAGAGTTAAATGAAATTACAAGCAATGCCTATTTGCCAGGTTTTCAGTGTTTGTTTTTATTGCACTTTTTCCTGATTTTATGATTTTTTTGTTATTACCAAGACGCCTGTTTGCCAGGTTTTCATCAAGGCAATGTTTTTGAATTTTTTTTTTTTTAATTTTTTTTTAAAATTTTTTTTGACCTAATACTACCTTTGTTAGGTTTTCACCATTAGGTCTTTCTTTTATGTTATTTATTTCATAGCTGAGAAACTTGGCACTTTCCTGTTGAAAACTCTGATTTGGTGATTCCCCAATGGAACTTGTTTCGGGATGGGATGAGCAAAGAAAGTTTATTATGGTTTCGTCATTTGGAAAAGTTGGAATATTAGTGGGTGCAATTTGTTCCCAATCAATGAGTTCAGGATGAACCAAAGGTAATGGATCATTAGGATGAGTAAATTCATTGGCTGTGAGGTTCATGACGTTATTGTCAATGTTATTATGGGAGAAGTCTAAGATGGTATCCTACTCAAAATGTTCTATCTCGTTTTGAATCGAATTGGTCTCACTAGAGTCATGATCGCTTTGTACGACGCATTCAAATGGAGGTCTTGAGCTTTCTCCTTGTAAGAAAGTAGGTGAGAATTTGTGTATCACATCCACCTTTTTGTCCCTCCAGAATTTATCATCAAAGATGGTGTCCCATTCATATTCATTGGAGTCAGTGTCGGAATTGTTTTCTTGAATTCGTAGAATTGACTCAGCTATTTCTTCATTAGATGGCCTTTGTGTCACTCTTTCCTTAGTATCCTCACCATATCCTATCCCCATCTTATCTTTTGGGTGCATTGTTTTTAGTTGGACAGGTTCAACAATACCTTCTTTTCTTTTACCTAAAGGGCCATTTCCTTCATAACCCATCTATTGCATGATAGCATAACCCTTTCCATATTGTTGTGTGGGTATCTTGATATGTTGTACAGATTCTTCTTCATCTTTATAGAGCCAATCAAGAATAGCTCTATATTCCCCTTCAGTTTCTTTGATAAACATCCCATTAAACTTGGTGATGGGGGTTGAAGTGGAGGCTAAAACTATTGCAGCTTGCGATGTAAATGTTGACAGTTGACCATGAGATCTTGGTGATAAGGGTAGGTTAGAGAGAGATAAAGAATATTCTCCTACCCCATTATCTTTCAATTTTAACTTGTTGCCAAAATTGCTTATCATTTCCTGCACTTGTTCTTTGTTTTTGGAAGTGGATATGGCCAAAGCCTCTCTATTATGTGGGACAAATGTGTCCTGAGTCACTCTTAGGTTAGAACAAGTTTGACTGCTATTGTGATCAGCAGGTATGGTTATTTCCAGTCCATCATATGGAAACTTCAAACATTGGTGATAAGTAGATGGAACCGCTTGCATCTCATGGATCCATGGACAACCCAATAGTATGTTATAGGTTAAATCCCGATCAAGAACCTGACAAAAGGTATTCTTCACAACAGGTCCCACTCTGATTGGTAACATGATGAGACCTTTTGAAGTTCTTTCCTCATCATCATAGGCCTTGATTTTAATTTTCCTCCATGGGTCTACAGAGTCTGTTGAATATCCCAAAGCTAGGACCAATTTTAAAGTACAAATATTTAATCCAGCTCCCCCATCTATAAGGACATGTCTAACGCAGGCTTTGTGAACCATGACTTCTAAGTAGAGTGATGAATTATATGGATGGGTTATGGATGAATCATCTCTTTTAGAAAAAGATAAACATGTGTTAGAGGACAAGTGCCCCACCATGGCTTGAAATTTATCAGTATCTAGATCAGGAGATATAGTTGTATCGACGAGAGCCTTTTCCAGAATGTCCTTATGTGCAGGTGATAACTTTAAAAGCTCCAAGATAGAGATTTGGGCTGACGTTTTCCATAATTGTTCAACCAAATTGTATTGACTTGGAGGGGGAATTGTCACTTTAGATGAACAGCCTTTGACAATGATCTTGGCTTGTCTCCTTGCAGTAACATTGACCTCTTGATATTTTGGCTTACCTTTGATTCGGATAGCATTGATTTGAGGGTCATCAATATAGATATGATTGATAATAATGTCTTGGATGTTATTAACATTCTTGCCCTTATCCTTCGAGGATTCCCCTTTGTGATAATTAGGGAGTGGGTTTTTGAATGCTTGATGATTATTATTGACATTGTGTCCCTCAACTGTGATGGTATGGTTATCAATCAAATCTTGAACGATATTCTTTAACCCTTGGCAACTGTTTGTCTTATGACCTTTGCATCTATGATAATCATAGAAGTGTGAGTCATTCCACGATGGTGGTTCAACTCGAGGTTCATAGTCTTTTTGTGGTGGCAAATTAATAGCATTTTGATTCAATAATTCTTTGAGAATGGATTCCAAAGATTGGCCCAAGGGAGTGAAACTCCATTGATTTGAAAAATATGATGGTCTGGGTGCACTTGAATTTTGATTATTGCCAAAATTATTTCCACGAGTATTAGTTGTGTTTCCCTGATTAGAAATATTGCCTTGGGTGCTAGAATGTCCAGCATTATTGTTACGTTGAGCACCTGACACATTAAGAACAATGGGTTTCAAATTCACGTTGTTAGCACCTACTACCCCATCATTTCCAAAATTTTTATTTCGAGTCCAAAATCGTGACTTGTCATTGTTGTTACTATGGTTGTTGTTGTTGTTGTTGTTGTACGAATTTGAACCCTCTTTATCAACTTTTAGAACTCCACGCTTGATCAATGCACCTTCAATAGTGATTGTGTTTTCAATCAATTTTTCAAATGATGGAGGACAATGAAGGTTTAGTTTGTAACTCATTTCTTGGTTAAGACTATCGATGAAGATCTCCATCTTTTCTTTTTCAGGAACAGGACAAGAATATCTAGCAAAAGTTCTTCTCCATCTTTGTAAAAATGTAGTGAAAGATTCCCCTACTTTTTGTTTTATCTTACAAAGATAAAGCATGGTTATTTGATGTTGGATGTTGTAAGAGTATTGCGATATGAATTTATTTATCAACTCTTCAAAACTTCTAATGGGGGGAGTGATCTTTGAAAGCCACTCCATGGATTGTCCACCTAGACTTCATGGAAACAACCGCATTAAGTAGGTGTCTTGATGGGCGAATTCTAAACTCATATTTCAGAAATCCCTTACATGCTCAATGGGGTTAGTTTTCCCATTATATCTATCGAACTTAGGGATTTCACAATGTTTTGGAAAAGGTATCATTTGAATATTTCTATCGAATGGATAGGGACATACTTCTTCCAAAACATACTTCTTTGGTGTTCCCCCTTGCATTTCTTTTATTTTCCCTTGTAGTTCTTTGATTTGTTGAGTAAGGGCACCAAAATCATTAAGAGGAGCTTCAGGATTTTCCTTAATCCCTTCTGTGTCAAAATCGGCAAGTAACTTAGCTCCTTGAATGGCTAGAGAAAGAAAGTATCTTTCCTTGTTTCTTTCTAAAATTCTTTCCATAAGAGTATGGAATTGAGGATCTTGTTCTGCTTCTTGAAGTCTTTCGTCAGTTATTTCTTCCCTATTTGGAGCATTAAAGATGTTTTCCTCCCTTTCAATATTATCACCCGTTTTTCTTATTATACTTTCCTCTTTTTTTATGTGCTTTTGAGACCTCGTGGTAACAGGCATAAGCTTTACTCAAATCCTACTAACTTTGATCAAAGGAATGAAATAGTGCAATGGTGATGAAAGTCAAGATAGAATGAAGATTCTATGACTTTAAAAGATTTTTAATCTTTAGCTCGTGATTCCCTAAGTGAAAGGATGAAAATCTTGTTTGTGGAAATTAAACCAAAGATTGAAAAATAAAGGTGACTTTGCACTTTGTGACGTTTGATCTTAGTTTTGTAGAAAGATGAATTTCAATGGATGCCTAAATGTGATTGAGTTCTCTATTGTAGAATTTGATTTGGACAAGAAGTATATGCGATTGCAAGTTGGTGGATATAGGAAGGATGACTAAACCCTGATTTCTGAAAACCAAAAAAATCACCTATGCTCGGGAAAACAGATGCGCTAAAATAGAAACTGAATGCGCTAAAACAGAGCACAGATGCACTTAAACAGTGCATAGATGCACTACAACAGAGCACAGATGTGCTGAAACAGAACACAGATGCGTTGAAACAGAGCACAGATGCGCTAAAATAAAGCACATATGCGCTAAAACAATGACCAAATGCGCTAAAACAGAGACCGGAGACCGAATGCGCTAAGACAGAGACCAAATGAGCTAAGACAGAGACCAAATGCACTAAAACAGCTCTGAGACCGACATGTTTTGACAGTTTGATAAAATTTCCTTGTTTTGGATGATCTTATTCTGATTTAAATGTGACAAACATAGCATAGAAGCAGACAATTGTTTTGTTAATCCCTAAAATCTAAACAAAGAGTGTATGTTCTTAAGATTTCCATAGGTTTTTGAACAATATAAGCACTTCAGTCAAACTCACTCTTAATTGTCAAATAGGTCATCAAAGTAATCACAGCCCACATCTTAAAATCGCATCGACTCACACAGCCTTGTCACCCCCTAGAGGGCGCCCGTGTTTTTGTCTTTTCTAGGTGCGTACTCAAAGTGACGGAAGTGGATACCAAATCCCTTGAGCAAACAATCTGTGGTGACTATATGGTGAGTGTCTTGGGGGCAGATTCTTCCCTCCCCTTGCACCGTGATTAAAATGATGTTTGGTTACTGACACGGCTGGCTACTACACTAGGTTCTTAGTAAGTATTTTCATTCAGTGTGACAATGGATATACTCCCTCGAGAGACCTCCCAACCTTTAGAACAAAGGCTTTGGGGATGGTTATCCTGTCAACTACTGTCAAGTTGGATTTTCATCAACAACTTGCTTTTGATTATAGTGGGTTGGAAACCTTGGCTTTAGGTGTTCCCACTTAGGTCATTCCCATAGGGTGAGTACTTTTTCCCACTACGACCGGCCTTCTAAAGGATGTAATAAAGCATTAATTTGCATAAAACAAAAGGTAAGTTTGGTATTTTGATCACCCAGCTAAGGGGAGAGCATAGACCTATTACCCACAATCACAGCATGCAAATATTGGTTCAATTTTAAATCCCAAATTGAAAAATTTTCTATTCTAAGTGAAGATGTTGCTTCACTAAAAACATGGGTTTATTTTAACCAAAATAAAATATGTTTGGTCACTATCCTAGGATTGGTTAATTCAAAATTAAGTGTCTACCCTAGGATTGGTTCATTCTGTTAAAAATAGCATCAGAAAAATTATGTCCATGGATTGCGTTGGAATCAGAATTTAAATTTTTACAAACAAATGTGCCGAAACAGGTTACGTATGTGCTGGTACAGGACACGTATGCGCTAAAAGATCAGGTAAATGTGTCAAAATAGTAACCGGATGCACCGAAATAGGTTATAAATGCGCTGAAAGGATCTCCAGGTATGTGCCAAAACAGGGTGTTTATGCACTAAAAGAGGTCACGTATGCACCAAAACAGGTCATGTATGCACCAGAACAGTCATCGTATGCACTGAAACAAGCTTCATATGCACTAAACCAAGACTCGTATGTGCTAAACCGCGATTTTTGTCCATCACCTGCCAGAAAAATCTGCAAAAATAGAAGTTAAATGCGGGGCTTGGCCCCACGGTGGGCACCAGAAATGTGTACATTAGAATGTGTCAAATTAAATTGAATCTAATCTAATACACCAATGAAACATTAGATTGAAGAAAACTAAATAAAACAAAGCAAATGCAAACTCTTGACAACAGCTTCTTCAAAGTCGTTCCATTGTCCTCTATCTCCAAGGATTCGTATCAATATGTTTGCTCTCAGTTGTGCAAACACAGCTTATAGAATGGCACTTGAGAGAATGAGATTATTATGAATGCATATGGATCTACAAGATTAAACTATTGAATTAAAAATCCTATGAATTGCTAAGATTGCGACTATAATAACTACGCATGAAAGTATGAGATTCGAGGTTCTTTTTAGCTCATGAAAGAGCTGTATTTATAGATTTTTGAAGGTAAGAATTCGATTGGCCAAGATCGACGGTCGAGTTCAAACTTGTTGAAATGAACGGTGAGAGACCGAGAATTCAAAAAGAAGTGGAATTTTGAGAGACGGAAAATGAAGAGACAATTGAAAGGTGTCTCTCATAATTAAATAAATAAATAAATAATTATGTGTGAAAGAAATGTGAAAAGGCTTTAATTAAATATTGTAAATATTTAAATATGAGAAAAGGAAAAAGCCTTTTAATTAAATATTAAGAATATTTAATTTTTGTGAGAGAAGTGAGAATTAAATATCAAAAGTATTTATTTAAATGTGGAGGGAAGAAAATAATTTAAATTTAGAATTTAAACTTTGATAATTAATGTAAATAAATTGTAAAATCTATTTAATTAATTAAGAAGAAGGTAGCATTAATTAAATAATTAAATTTATTTATATGTAGAAGACTTAAGAACATTAATTAAATAATTCATATTTAATTAATTAATAGGTTCAATCAACCGTGACCATTTTTAGATGTGTACAAGAACCTCTAGTCGGAGGTTGTGAGCTTTTGTAAACCCACGACATGCTGACATATAGCTATCGAGTTGTGGAAGAGACTCCAGGATGAGTCACGTCGATACCATTCACTCTCGCCAATAAAGCCCTTCTTACGCCTTTTGGACACCACCAACTTAGGTGATGATGTTGGTCACCAATACGCGAGGATAGACTTAAGTTATCACTTAAGTTACTGGCAACTTGTCATAGCAAGTCAACAAAGAAATATAACACTTTAAGCAGCTTTGCCATGACTATAAATGCATTAAGGTTTATTTGTAAACCCTAGAATCACTCGAGAGTAGAAATAAATCATTTTTGGGCACATCCTTCACTTTCTAGACCTACAGAGCACATCACTGGAATGCTCTAGAAAAATCTATATCAAATCTACCACCTAATTTTCCATCAAATCCACTACTCTCACAATCATCCTTTGTCATTATGCCAACAATCTCCCTTGCATGATTTAACTCATCACCTTTATGATACCTTCATGACATTAATGACAACATTATGTGCTTTTGCATAGGATCAGCACGCTTCTCCTCTGATCCCCTTTTGACATCAATGACAACATATTCCAACATTAACGTCCTATCTCCATCATCACTTTTACATAATAAACATTCCATTCACAAATAAACAATCATCACCCTCACCCTTTGACAATGCAAATAATAAACAAAACAAACATCAAAATCAAAAATTCCAAAGCAAAGATTGAAATAACTAGATAACTATCAAGTGAAAACAATGCCTAAATGTAGAATATCATACCTATTTGAAAATCATATCAACAATCCTAAACATGATTCTTATTGAATACAACATTCCTACATTAGACGCCATCAATGGATTTCATCATGAAACATCAAAATAACTATGGTAAGTGATACTACAACATTGTTTATCTTTTTTATTTGTCTTAATACCCCATTCCTAGGATATCTCATGGATGTCCATAAGGATTTAGAGAAGAAGGAATGGTTGCATTAACTATCAATTTATGTTTATTCTATTTTTTAGAACTTTTTATGATACTACCATGACAAATACTTGCTTTGTTTTATGTATGGAAGTTGTTTTGAGACAATTCGTGTAGCAGTTGCATGTTAGGTACTTCATACCTATCTATGTAAATGGTCCCAAAAAATTTAACACAACTCAACCATATACTCTAATAGGTTTTTTGTATGTTTGGTATGAGCAAGAATATTATTTGTGTGTCTATTCAGAGTCCATGCAATGGATACAAAGCCACCTTAGTTATTAATACCATAGTGCATCATGTTTGTTTGTTACATCAAAAAGGATTGCTAAAAGATACAAAGCCTCTACACAAGAAAAATAAAAACTCATCAATAACTAACAACATCACATTTCTATCCATCTCTAAATCATCAAACACTTATAACTAACAACTCCATCCTACATCACAATATCATACATCATGCATCCACAAATTCATCAATACATATCAAGATCATAATAAGACGATAAACCAACACGAATCATAATCATCATCCATCACATTGATATATAAATCATCCATCCATCCACATCATATTTATACATTAGAAAATTATAAAACATGAACATATACAAATCATCATTATCTCACAACACATAATAAAGTCAAATTCAAACATGGTATATCTCAAATATCATCAAAGCTAAGAATTTCATATACATCATCAAGTAACATGTGTGATATCATATACAAAAAATTTACATATAAACGAGGCCTTAACTGGGCCGATGAATGTATATACAAAAATCATGTCTACACAAAGTCTATGATATAACAAACATTAATAATGATCAAGTAAAATCAGCCCTACTGGCCATCTCAAGGTGGAGACCTTGGCTATTCTTGGCTTTGATGAGGAGAAGGTTGCAGCATGACTAAAGGTTGATCAAGCTACTTGACTGACTGATCACTTGAATTTGCACCTAATTGAGTACTCATCTCTCCAAACTGAGGTCATCTCTATGCCTTGGGAATGAAGGCCTCATAAAGCATTTGATAAGAAATGCACCTTTGTAATAATTTCTCTCGATCATCTTGATACTAGGCCATGGGAATGGAATTCACAAGTGAAATCTCAGTGGCTATTCTAAGTTGACTCTCTGTCAATTCTCGTCTAAAAACATCTCTCTCCAACCTAAACTCGTCCATCTCTTGCCTAGTAGCATCTCACTCTATAATCAATGTTGCAACTTGTGCCTTAGCAACATGTCTCTATCCAATCTTTGTATCCCTCTCATCTATCAACTAATCAATATGTGTTGTCACTGTTGCATCTCCAAGTGGAGGAGGAGGACCCTATGCTATTGGTTGATCTAGTTGCATAGGTTCAGACTATTCTCTATCCTACTTATCCTACTATCCATAGGGTCAGACTATTCTCTATCCTACTTATCCTACTATCCATCTTGTCCAACTCTTCCCAACTGCTCAACATTGATCCTCAGCTACTATCGCTCGCTCCTACGACCAATGACACCAGCTCTCCCTATGGCTGGCCCAACACCAGTAGGATCTATAAACCAAATAGGAACCTGACAAGCCCAGCACTAATCATAATCATGTGTAGTCCTTGGGTTTTTCTGTCCTGCGGGCCATCCCCATCCAAATGGGGAAAGATGTGGAAACTCAGCTACAACATTTGTAGAAAAATCCTATTACCTCCACACCCTAACCTCTCAGGTGGTCCTCCTAAAGCGAGCATGATAGATATTTGGAAAAGGTGTACTTTTCTCTCCAAACTAATAAAAAACCCACTCTGGTAAGTACCTCTTAAGAAGAAAACCATCACATCCAATCAACCAACGTGTCTATTGGAAATATGGAAGTTACTCCTAATCATCATGTCAGGCCTTGCAACCTAACAATGGTCTCTAAATTAAGGCAGGAATATCATCAATAACATGACACCAATAAGATAGATGGTCAGGCTAGGTGTAGTGTAGAAAATCAAAATATCTATAAGAATATAGATCCTCTAGATCTTGATCCATAATACCATCAAGTCTAGTTACTGGGATGTGCTTCCAGGCCCATACATGGAAAAAATTATCACCAACAATGATGAACTGCCTCCCTAATAGGAAACTTCATGCATATCTCTTTATAAATATGCAAGGAGACAAGGGCCCCATGCATACCTCATGGCATGCTCAAACATCTACTCAATGTAGCTACCCCAACCAACTAGAGACTGCTTATCCCATATCTTGTTACGAGTGTACAATATTTGCATGATCAATCGCCACATATCAACATACATCCTATCAATAATAAACTTTATATAATTGCAAGGTTGAGACACATTTTCCCAACACTAATTTGATCTAAAACTTTCGGACAATAAAATTCACTTGAACATAATCTAGAGTAATTCACGAACTACTTGAGATTCATCAAACACTTCATCCAAACTTGCATCATTCAATTACTTCAACTCAAAACAACAGGTAACCCTTACTTGCATATAGATAGATGAAACTTACTCTGTTCAGCACCAAATCAAGTAAAAAATTGAATACAAAAAGATACAAGTATTATAAGAAACAAGTCTACACAACTTGAAACCAAGTAGCGAAGAAACATGGAGAAAATACATTTCTCCCAAGTCACAAAAAACATCACTGAACAACTGGTTCACATACTGGTGAAAGCATCTCGCATTGTACAATGCTCTAGAAACCCAAATTCAGAATATAGCAACATCTGAAAACCATGAACAACATATTAGATCCACATAGGCATAGGGTTAATACAAAATAAATTTGGAGCACAATACCAGAGCACATACAAACCACTTACACAACACAATTTTCTCTATTTATCAAATTTCCTCAAAAGCACTTGGAAACCAAGTACTAGAGACAACATCTCAGCTCATTTCATCATTCCAACTCATCTTCAAACACTACAACAAAAAATATAGCTCCATGTACTCACAACACTTCCTAATTATCTCAACTATACATGCACAACCAACATCAACCTATTTTCCTCTTCCTCGGTATCTCAACTATACGTGCACAACTTGGGTCAACCTGTTTTCCTCTTTCTCACAATGCAACAACTTCCTTAACACATAGTTGACATCAATGAAAAGATGAGTCAATAGACTTCCTATTGACATCAATGAAAACACCATCATACTTGTAACACACCAAACCTTTTTCAAGATCAAGATAACATGGATTTGGGTGAAAATGGATTGGATGCATGGATTATGGATTTATTATGGATAAGATGGATGGAATTTTGGATATTTTACGGATGAGAAAAGATGCTCCCACCTGAAATGGCACACATAGATGCTCAATTCTACTCATTATTCTTATTTTCTAGGTTTTCATCATGGTACTTACCTAAAGTGCCATCGAAGTGGTTTTCACTAGAGGACTATTTTTCTCTTAACTGTTTTCTTGATTTTTTTATTTTTTTATTTTTTTATTTTTTTATTTTTGAAGATTTTTTGATTTTTGAAGATTTATGTTCATGTTGAACCACTTGGTGGTGGTGACATAGATTTTTTTGGTGTTGATATAGATTTTTTTTGTGTCGATATAGATGTTGGTGTCATGATTTTCCGATGACATCCTACTTGGAGGAGTTTCTTTGCTAAGATATAGACACTTGAATGTAACCCTTGGATACTCTTGTCTTCTTTTTCAATGCCAGAGTTAACCCCATCTAGATGTGCACACCATGATAGAGTTCCCTTAGAGTCCTTATGATAAATATTTTCTACCAAGACATAGTTAATGTGAGAGTTTGATATCATGGGTGTTGGAGTGGATGGTGGAATGTATTGAGGGATATGAAAGATGGATGAATTGGTTGACAGTTTGAACTCTTTGATTCTTTAAAATTTGGAGGATGAGTAATTATGGGTGGATATGGATATTTTATTAGGACCAACATCTTCATATACTTTTTAGGTCACTTTTGAAGCTTTATTTTGCATTGCTGGACATTTTGGATAGATGGCATTCCCTTTTTTATTTTGCCCCATAGTTTTTTTGACTAATGGAGTTTTATAGGGATGGTTTTCTTTCTTTTTCATTGGCATCCATTTGAATTTTTCTTGTTCATTTTTATTTTTCAATTCTTCAATGATTTTCTCCTTTATTTGATATAGCTTTTCCCTTGTTGTTGGTCCCAATTAGAGGGTGGAAAGATGTGTTTACAATGATTCATGACATGGATGGTTGTAGTGTTGGTAGTGGTCTCATCATAAGGACTCTTCATGCTTCCCATGTTGGTGTTTGCACTAGATCAAGTTACCCCTAGTATTATAGAGGTACCATTGACATGATTCGATTCTTTGACTGTTGTATAAACAATACTCTCCTACTCAGGATTGGTGATCGTATTTGTTGATTCCAAGATGCCATGTTCTTGTAAGCATAACCCTTTGTTCTAATAATACTCGATAACCTTATACTCAATTTCGTCAATCTAAATTTGGGATGTGTTAGATTTTAATTCTTCTACAAGAGGTTTTGATGATTCATAGCCCATGTAAAAGTCTTCCTCATGATCCATTTTTGATATGTTTACGTATTCTGGTATGCCTTGATCATGTGTAAGGATGTTAAGAGTAGTAGACTCTTGTTCCTTAGTAATGGTGTCAAGAGTATGATACTCTTGTTTTGGATGAAGATCATATACATTTCCATTATGAGTAAGCATCTCATGGATAGATGTAGGAGTGTTTGATATATGTATATGATCATTATTTACAAAATCTTGTATAGATTGGAAGATACCCATTAAATAATTATAGTATCTTGGAGATGTGGATCCTTGATCTTGAATTTTATCAAAGTTATCTTCAGTATTGGATTGGAATAGACCCCTTAGATCTTGATAATACATGGATCCTTGATCTTGACTGATTTTGGAATTTCTTTTGATATTCTTTGGATCAAGTTCTTGACATGGGTCGATTTCAAAGGAAGGATTGTTTACAAAGGGTTCTTAGATGTCTTAAAAATGTAGATATGTGGATAATATCTCTTGGCTTATATTTTCTTCATTGGGTATGAGCATTGGTTTAAAATTTTCTTTTTCTTTAAGGGAATTTGGATCAAATGGTGCATTAAGAATCTCTTCAATATTGGCAACCATGAGGTTGAATGATGTCAATATATCTTGGAATGAACCATTTCTATACATTGGTGGAATATGGTAATCATTATTTGGAAAAGAGTATTGTTGTATTTCATCTTTCTCACTCGGTGATATAGAGACATTTTCAACAGGATCACTCATGGATGGATCTTGAATGTTATCCTCAACAATTGAGGTAGAGACCTTGTCAATGTTTTCAATCATTAGATCAAATGATGTTAATATTTCTTGAAATGGATCATTGTGAGATATTGGTGAAGTGTTTTTATCATGCTTGGGAAGTGACTCTTGATGTATGTCAATTTTCTCATTGTGTAAGGTAGGTACATCTTCCATGTGATCATTGATAGATGAATGTTGATAATTATTTTCAACAATTATTTCTCCTTGATCAATAAGGTCTTGTATGAGGCTCTTAAGTTTAATACAATTTGATGTTTCATGACCTTTTCCTCTATCATACTCACAATAATCGTTACCCTTATCCCATGAGCAATTAAAGTTAGATCTATAAGCACATGTTCTTGTAAGAGTGATGATTTTTTCATTAACTAGCTTGTTTAACACCACCTCAATCAACTCCTCTAAGGGAGTGTATTCACATTTGGTGATGGTGTTCTTATCTTGTAAAGCTTGTAGTTGTGGTGATTGTTGGTATTGTGTTTGATATGCCACATTTTGATGTTGTAAGGATGGAATTTTTTATTGATGTAAATCAATATTTTGATTATTTTGATGAAGGATATATTTATTTGGATATTGATATATTTGTTGGAGAAGTGCATCAATTGTTTTGATAAGTGAATTTAGGATAATTTGATGTCACGGATTTTGATTTTGATATTGATTTTGAAAGCCTTGATATTGTGGATTTTCTTGAATTAATTAATTTTGATTTTTAAACCCTTGATGTTGTTTTAAACCTTGATTTGGTTGATTTTTATGTCATTTTGAGTTTGTTGAATATGGGGTTGATGTTGTGGATATTGAATGATGTTTTGAGGTGTGAATGTATTCATCCCATAGTTCACCATGTGAATATTTGAAATGTTCATATTTGATATTTTTGTTCTTGGTATATTCATGTTTGACATGTATTCACTAGGTGAGATAATGTTGTCTTTGTGAAGATTCGTGATTTGATCATTTGCTTGATAGACTTGTAAGTTTTTACCTTGATTTAAATATACAATATGACAAGATGTTCTAAGGTTTTGATTATGTAAACCCAAATTTTTTATGTCATTGAAGTTTGTAGGATATGTTGACCCCATTAATGAATGGTTGGGAAGTGAAATTGGATAATTGATTGGAATTGTCATGATTTCAAGATTAAATTTGCAGGACCTCTAGAATAAATGTTTGAATTATGAAGGAATGTGTCAATCCTAGAAGATGTTTGATACAAAGGTCCTTTGTTGAAATGTCTTGATTGTTTCAAATTTTTTCCAATAATGATTTTTTTATTGGATTTGGATCAATGATGAATGATTGATATAGATTAGGGGAGGATATGAAACTTTTGATTTAGACTACACCTAGGAATTTGATTGATTGATTGGATTTTATGTTTTGATGATAATTGTGAACTTACTACTTTGGGAGTAGACTCATGACTCCAAAGTGAGTTTTTCCAAAATTATGTTGCTAATTCAAACATAAATACCTTGAAAAAATATCATTTTCAAGTATGAGGCTAAATTAGTTGATGTGATATAATAAATTATTTACTTCTAAATGTTTAAGTTGTTTTATTTGATATGAGATTTTTTTATGTTTGATTTGATGGTTGATGTTTTATTTTGAATGAAGATGATGTTTTTGTTCCAAATGACAACCTAAGATTGTTTTTGACAATTTCTAAGTGACTTTGATCAAGAACCTTGTATGATGTTTCAAAGTTTGATAACCCAAAAATTATTTTGATAAAAAAAATATTGAGCATGAGTTTCCTTGTTTGTTTGTTTGATCAAGTAACACAAATGGTTTTGGATGTTACTTTTAGGTTCAATTTTTAAAAACATGAATTATTTTTACCACATGAAGATCTTGATCATGAGTTTTATAGCACTAATATGTCTACAAGAAAGCAAATTATTTTCCATAAAAGCTCAATATTGTGAAAACCAAAAATGCTAAGTTGTAGTTACCTAGGTTTACTTTGACATAATACACAGATATAGACAATGATACTACGAAGCACACTAAAATATTGTTTTGATAAAAACAAATATAATTAGATGCATACAATATTATAATGTCCTTTAAGTGCATACAATTTGTTTAAAGGGTTTAAAATCTCATCATAATCATTTTTAATGTTTGTTTGAGTGTTCTGATGATCTTGCAAGCAATATATTAAACTAACTCAAATGGTAATAGGAGATATTTTATAAGATTTATACCGCAAACCTCACTAGGAATAGATCAATAGAACCAAAAGCAAATACAACCTAGTTATTCAAGTGAGTTTATCTTCTTAATTTAGCCATGTTAATAAAATACTACCCATAGAGTGGACAACTAGAGAATGCATGAATACATGATACACCTCTTACCTTGAAAGGAAAAGTTTCTTACAAGGTTTTTGTAACCTCAATTATGTTTAGTACATATCAATTAGCTTCATTGAATGATACTCTTCTATTGCACCTCCTTAAGAAGACATTTGATGGTCTTAGTCTTACTACAACACAAAGGTTTCTAGTGGGTAGAACAATGGTGAACACTACCACTACATAAGTGTGGTATGGAAATACCATCTCCCCATGTTTGGAATCACCCAAGATAATATGAAAGGAATGCCTAGAAATTCATGATTATATCAAACAACAACTTCACTCTTTCCCAATTTCTATAGCACACATGAAAACATCGCTTGAGGTTGAACCCTTAGGTGATGAAATCCTAAGGAAAGCCTCCTAACAATGAAAGGAACGATTCGTTTTGACTAATTTCTCATCACCCAATAGTGCACATAGTATAAGGGGAGAGGATACAATAGAAACTCCTTCGGCCAAAGATAAAATAAATGCAAATTGAAGATGTTTCTCTTCACCCAAGATCACACAAGGCACAAGGGGAGGGGATACACATCTATAATATACCAAATATGAAATTAAAAGCACACACTCTTGTTATTTTTAGATGCACCAAAGATAAAGTGAATAAATTTTGAAAGCACCAATTGAAGTGTGAGATTTGTATTGTTCTTTTTAAACCCAAATAACATGAAGTTGTGTGGTTCAATTTTATACACCAAATTGACAAATGAAATTTGTCCAATTTTAAAACACCAAAATAAATGTGAGATGCATAAAATGAAATTATCTCTAAAGTTATTTCCAAATGACTCAGATTCTTCATGCTACAAATGTTAGATTAAATTAAGAAAATAGGAAGATGTTAGATTTAGCACAATATTTGAGCATCAAAATCAAACTAAATTGAAATGTGAGTTAACTTTAGGTGCACTAAGGGAAAATTAACTATACAAAAAATGAAAACCACCTACACCATTGCAAAGAGGATGAAATTATACCCCATTTCAAAAAAAAGAACTAAAAAATACCACCATATGACTGAGATATGGTCTTTTGAAGATAGGGTATAAAATTACTAACAAAGATACTTGCAAATGTGTGGCTCTATCAATGAAAATGCATTGCTATATGGAAAATGTGTGGCTCTGTGTGATTAAGACACCCTTGGCTACTATGGAACCATTGGACCCTGTCCAACCCTCGAAACCTATTTGTACTACTACGGGATCTGACCTCTACCCCTACCCCTACCTCGTCTTGCACCATTGACCCCTACTAGTTTTGTTAATCGAATGGGGTGGTGCTCTATAAACCACTCATCATAAGTTGGGGTGGTACCAAGATCATCTAGTCCCCCTGTGTAAGCACAAGGAAGTGGAGCCATTTGTCTAAAGTCATTAATAGCCATATGAGGAACCATTTGAGGTCCCTAAGCATGGATCTCTCTTAATGTCCTGGTGTATAAAAAACTCCATAATCAGGTTTTGGGACATCCTACTAGTCCCCAAACTATCTCGCAACCCGATCTGACAAGTATCTCTCAATAATGTGTATTTGGTGGCCCATGAGCCACCATGTCTGTTATGCATATAAGATTTGATCCTAGTCATCATCCCACTACTCAGTCTATAGCCAAGGTCTCCACAAGAAAATTTTCATTTCATCTATGATCCTTCTCCAATAAGCTATATCCATTGTTCATGTATGGTGGAGTGTGTGCATCCCTTCATATTTGTAAATCACAAGATCGTCCTCGTCAATGTCTCACAGAGCAATAATAGGTCTGAGCACCACAATGTGCTCTCATGCCTAAATATGAAGCAATGTGATCCTTGTAGACAAGATATGACCTCTCATGTATACCACTCAATGCATATCATGGTACAAAGTAGCTAAGATACATGGTCCCCAAGTGTAAGTACAAACATCCTCAACAATGCCCTCTAGAACTACACACCAACCAAGACTGATCCTTGACTATTTATATCCAATATCAGAACTCCCATGATGAGTCCTCTAATCACAAAATTCAAGTCACTCACCCGACCATGGTACCTCCATAGGTCAATCTGGTCACCCTCTACCTCCATCTAGTCTACCCCTACTACTCTAAATATGGTAGTGGACCCGACCTTTGCATCATAGATCACCTTGTCTCCATTGATCAGTACTTCAAGGATGCAGCATATTTCCTTGAGTGTAATGTTCACCTCACATGTCGAGAGGTGAAATGAGGAAGTCCCTGAGTGCCACCACTCAATGAGTGTCATCATCATAGCAAGGTGATTCCCAATCTCTGGAATGTAAAATGTAATATAAACTGATAGCTCCTAGGAGCTCATCCTCCTTATTTTCAAAGCTAACCATCTAACCTTAGATCCCAGTCCTATGTTCACATGACTACAATGGTTTGAAGAATGCCTACATGCACAACATCAATTTTTTCTAAAATTGAGAAAAAATTATCTCTGGAACCCTAAAATACAAAAGCAAGCCTCTATGCAAGGGTGTCACTCTATACTATTATCAACTATGTCAGTATTCAAAAATAGCATCACTATAGTGCAAAGGTGTAGTGACATTTCAAATGAATCGCTAAAAATAAAATGCATGGATCTGAAAATAGGCAATTGTGTGGCTCTAAGACTATGTCAAGGCATAGAATTTTCTGCAAAAGTGCTAAGGTATTCTAAACTTCAACACAAATGTTCTAGAGTGATGACCTATTGCAAAGGAATTGTTGAATCCAAAAAAAGCATCATCAATCATAACAAAAGCACCGCTGAAAAAATGATGCCTTTGTTTGACCTATTCTAGCCTAAATTTAGCTATCTCAAAAGACATGTAAGGAAATATTTGTGGGTACATACCGGTGGTCCTACATCACCTAGCTGCTAGAACTCACAGACTCTATCTATGCAATGTGGGGGAAGCACACGATCCACCATTTCATTACCTTCTCAACTAGGTCTCTCGTGAAATCACTCTAGAAGCTCTCAAATTTATCAAATCTAGGTATGCAAATGAGCTTGAAAGTGACCCAAACCTCCTATATATGCATGGAAAATTAGGTTTTCACCTTGGATGCATTACTAGAACTACGGTTTTGGCCTTGAATCTCCATTTTTTTTCCCAACAACTTGTTATGATCATTTTATCCATATCCTGAGGCTTGTTATTCATCCTCTTAGCAATTGAACCAATCATGTATCTTTGTCACGATCTCAACCTAAAAATAAAAATTTAGGCTTGAATCTCTCAAGGGGGTAGCAAACCAGCATTCATTCCTTGTCTTTGGGCACAGTGTGGCATCCCAAAAAATAAAAAATATTTGAGCAGCAATGTTGATCTAATAAGCATCAATTCTTTGAAGTAATGCAGCAAGTACCTCAATTCAAAGAGGGGTAAAATGTAGACACTTAAATTGTTCTGATCAATATCATGCATTTGAATTCGATTACTAATACCATTTCTACCCTGAATCAACTATTTTCCTTTATTTAATTAAATAATGCTATTTATTTAATTAAATTCATCATTTTCCTCTATTAATTGGATAATTAATACTATTTGGTTAATTCACCTTTTTCATGCTAATTTTCATTCTATTTGATTTAATTCCTCTCATTTGATTAAATAATCTTAATTGTTTGATTAAATGTCATTAATCACACCTTTTAATTAAATGATCTTAATTGTTTAATTAAAAACTTAAATTTCTCCCACCTTGCACAATTAAATAATTTCCTAATTATTTAACTGACTAATTTTCCACTCAAATAATATTCTCATCAAATATTCTTCTCATTCAAATTCAAATATTT
Source organism: Sequoiadendron giganteum (assembly GCA_007115665.2). Classification (NCBI taxonomy): domain Eukaryota; kingdom Viridiplantae; phylum Streptophyta; class Pinopsida; order Cupressales; family Cupressaceae; genus Sequoiadendron; species Sequoiadendron giganteum. The sequence continues at coordinate 121,455,926 of CM021104.1, read as the reverse complement.
CCCGCCAAATGGAAATATCTTCCAAAATTCTTCCTAAAATTAAGGGATATGTGTTTGTTGAATTCAATTAGAGCCCTTGATTAAAATCATCAATCCATGTCATTCTTTAATCTCATCCATTGATTTGATTTTCAATTCATGTCATCTTCTCACATTCATTTCTATCCATTGATTAGCTAATTCAATCTTGACCATTGATTCAACTAATAGCCTATAAATACCCTTGTTTCCATGAGTAAATCATTCACAAACATCTATTCAACCTTATGCTACAAAATTCTTGAGCCATTTGAGATCATTTCATCCTTCATCTTGTGAATCAACCTCATTTTCTCCTCACACCATTGAAGATTTGCAAATTCAATAATGGGATTAGGAAAGGGTTGAGCAGTCCACATCAAACCAACACTAATCCCCCAATGGGATGAGGTTTACTTGTGTTAATTAGGATTCCAATTCATAATTTCTTGATATTTCATGTTTTAATGGCTTCCTCATTAGCATTTTTTAGAATTTAATTGGGAATATGATCTAATTAGGTTAATTGATTGCTTTATCTATTTAACTTAGTTGCATTTAGCTTGATTTCATTTCATGTTCACAAGTACAAGTATATTTCCATAATTCTTCGGGATTAGGTGATTTAATTTAGTCATTAAATTTTTCTAAATTAGGTGCAAGCAATATTTCTAGAAGAGAGGTGTTCTAAGAAGACCCTTATAAGGAACAAGCTTGTAAAAACTAATTATCATAATGAGTTATTTTTCTAGAGTTTTCCCACATTGGATTTCTCCAAGGAAAATATTGAGTCATCTTCTACTCATGTTTGTTTTAATTTTTAATATTTTCATGACACGATACCACAAGTTTCAATAACCAAGACACATTAGGGTTGTATAATAAGAATGTTCGATCTCTATTGGTTTTAGTCATCTATGTTGCTCTATTTTAAAAAAAAGGTTGTCAATGATGTAACTGATGTCATAGGTTATCATTGATGCAATAAGAAGTTTGATGTCAAAGGAGTTATCTATGTAATGCTAAGTATGTAATGATATTTGAATTATTATTATATTCCCCTTGACTTATCATTTTGAGTTGTA
>CM021104.1:121423401-121454723 GCA_007115665.2 Sequoiadendron giganteum | reverse complement strand
TGGCAGAACCGGAACCAGACCTGGAAATGAATTGGGTTTTAAAACTTCTTTCAAAACTCATTCCAATTCCCATCCCGACAGTCTTCTTTTGCCTTTTTTGTCTTGTCTTTATCGGAGCTAGAGCCGGAGTGGAAATCAATTCGGAATTTATTCAAAGTTTCAAAATCAAATCTAATTCTGCCTTCGCCTCCGCTTTTTGGTCTTTCGTTTTAAACTAGGTTTTTGTGTTAATTTTTCTTGTTTCAGTCTTTTTGTTTTATTTTGTCATTTTGTTTTGCTTTTATCTTTGTCAGCGGAATTGGAACTGGAACCGGAACTAAGTTGGGAAATTTCCCAAATTTCCAAATCCGTTTTCATTATGATTCCGCTCCTGCCATTTCTTAGTCATTAACTTTAATGAAGTCACAGGCAGTAATGTGCCAGTTCCCTCTATAGTTCCAACCCCGCTCTACAATATTTATGGCATTAAGAATAGGTTTCATGCACACGTGAAACTCCGATTTTTTTTACCTTAATTAGGGATTAACTGGTAGTTATCGTCATTATTGTTAAAAGATCAAAGAGTGAACCAGAGTTGCAGTGGAGCATTTGTGTGAGTGATTTGATCGAAAGAGAGACAGTTGTGTGTGGATTGCTTCAGGGAACTAACCTATTTATTTGCATTCAAGGTAGGGTTTTATATTCTCCTCTTTCATTGTATTTCGTGTTTTCCATTTTTGTTCATTTCGGCTTGTTTGGCTTTGTGCGAATTCATGTTTCTCAGTGAGTTCGTGTGTATTTTTTTTCTTTCTCTTTTTGTTTTTTTTTCTTATTTTTGTTTTGCTTTTCTGGTGTTTGTTTCTCGTTTGTTTTTTTTCTTCATGGTCGTTTTCATGTTTTAATCGTGACTGTATCGTGATGCCCTTGTTTTTAAAATGCATAGGTTAGTTACTATTTTACAGTGAGTAGGGTTTGGTAAATTGTGGTTTTTACTTAGGAATCTTGTTTCGCTTTAGATATGGTTAATTTAAATAGGATTAACTTTGTGCCCTAGTTATTTGAAATTGACGGTTTTATTTAGGGTTTTGACAAATTCTTGTTTTAAATATGATGCCCTAAATAGTACAGTCACCTCTCAGTCATATGGGGATGGTCTTATTAGGTTATTTTTAAGCCCCTTTCATTTTGGTAGGACCTAGTCCTTAAATCATGAAGGTATTTATCAAACTGTTAAAATCACTTATGACGTCATGGTCATTATAGGCGGAAGCAGGATCAGAATCGATTTAGAATTTGAACCATGTTTTGTAATAAGTATTGATTCCATTACCATCCCGTATCTGACTCCGCTTACAATAAGAAGCATTCTTTCAAAATAACATTAATCTAGCCGAAATCGGAACCAGAACTAAATGTGAAATTAGAAAATCTTCATAAAACCGAATCAGTTTCTATTTTGATTCTGATTCTGGTTAACATCCCATATTCGATTCTACTTATAATAAGAATCATTCTTTCAAAATAACGTTAATCTAGCTGGAAGCGAAACTAGAACTGAATGTGAAATTAGAAAATCTTCATAAAACCCAATCAGTTTCCATTCCGATTACGATTCCGGTTACCATTCCAATTTTGACTCTGGTCCTGCTTGTTATTACTATGATCTCAATAATTATTTTGGCTCTGAGCCCAGCAGTGTTTTAAAAGAGACTATTTAGAATGTTTTTTGCTTGGTTGTGCCTCCGTCATATATATGAAGGGTAAGATTTTAAAGCATATTTTGTGATATTTATTCAAGGATCTAATTTGAGGTTTTGTTGCAGGAAGCTAAAGAATATCAGGAGTATTAGGAGAAGCTTCCCAAAGGAATCAGCCTGCAGAAACTTCAAATGCAGCAACTAAGCCTGAGAAGATAAAGCCAGAGTAGCTACCTTATATCTTGAGGTATAACCATAGGGTTGCTGCTACCACTGCGAGCAAAGTGGAATTTGATTGATCTGATGTATCTGACACCAATCTAGGCCCATTCAATTTTGAGGAGTTATATTCAGAAACATTCACTGAGGATGTAACAAGAAGAACTGGAAGAATAGTTGAGTCCAGCTTGGCTCACATCACCTTATTTCCTCTATCTATCCAATGCCTGGAATTGATTATGATAGCAGCAGGAGCTTACAATCTGGCCACTAGGCAATGTATGGATTCACAGGAAAATGTAATTATAGATCTAACTCCTCAAATGTTTCAGCACATGTTTAGTGTCCTTGATCCAAAGAACTTGGTACAGTTAAATGAGGTAGATGCTTTAGGTATATATAGCAAATACAAGGAGGCCAACAAGGCTCACTTGAACAAGAATTGGTTGAGAACAAAGAAGAAATCTCTGACCAAGCTCCATGATCAACCAAAGAGGACAAAATTTTACAAAGAAGTATCAAACCTAATAATGATGTTGTCTAGAGCCTTTGGCAAGAGCGATGCATTTCATTTCAAGGAGTAGATGTTTCCCTTCATTCAGACAATCTTTAATGAAAACCAATATTTTTATTGGCCGATGATTGTCTCAGATACCATTCATGATCAGTTAACCAAAATTAGGGAAACCAAGAGCTTTTTCATGACTTCTTATGTTGCCTATGCAGTAGCTAGAGGAGGCATCTTTCCAGGTTTGAATAGAGTGGGAATATTGGGAGAAGCTGATGGACAAAAGAGAGTATGGAATCATTATGATTAGCTATCCCTATAGGTTTTTGAAACACAATTTAGGAGAGTTAATGATGCATTCTTATATGTAATCATTAACTAGCTTAATGGAGATGCAGGATATAGATTGAGCAAGGAAGCCATGGCCTTTATCATAGAATGGGGATGTTGGTATATCCAATACCCCAAGTTCACTTATTTCAGGTTGGCAGGATTTTAGGTTCATCCCCACTTACTTCCAAGGTGTTGCAACAATAGGATGGTTCTGATGGAGTTTGTCTATTAAGCTCTGGGGGTCAATGCCCGATTTGGGTTGAAGCACAAGACAGGTTGTCATAAGTTTCCAATGCAATTGGGTGAATATAGCTGCCCACACCTTGTGGGAGCTAAGGTAGTTTGCAGTGAATTGATACATTTGAAGCTAGGTTTGTACACTGCTCAAAAGAACTTTGATCCAAAGAAGAAAATGAATGCTTTGCTGCCTTTGGTTTTTGACAAATATTTCAATCTGTTATAGGATTTCTGGAGTGATCTTCAAGATGAGTATGACCTCAGGAAAAGGAATTATGAGAGGTTCCCTATTTCACTCATGGTAGAATTTGGGATGAAAGATGATATTCCTGATATATTATTAGATGATGGAGTGGTGTTGGATCCATCATATGAATCATTGAACATTGTTACCAAATGTTTGGATCCGGTAGATTGGGATGGTGAGGAGACCATCGACATCAAGCAAATAGGCAGACCAGTCTTGGATAGGAGTATCCACTGGGCTGTTCTAAGAACCAAATCTCCTCAGGGACTAGCTCCTACGAAAGGGAAGGGATATAAGAGAATTAAGAGGAAATTTCCTTCCAAGGAGCCTTTGGACTTCCTCCCTCCTGACATTGAAGAGATCGAGCTTGAAGCCTCTACTCAAGATTTACCTGGAGTACAAGAGGAGGATGCCCAAACAGGACCAATGGTTTCAACACTAGCAATAGGTTTGTCATCTGCTCAAGTCCCTCTTATAGAGCAACCAAGTGGAGAGATTCCTGAAGGAACTCTTCATGGTATAGCTGAAGCATTTAAGGGAAAAGGAGAAGAGTTGGAGATCCATTATGTTGAAACAGACTCTGATGAGACCTTATCAAAGAAATATACACAAGAAAAGATGCCTCTAGAGGAGGAAATTGATCATATTTTAACAAAGGAAGATCAATGGGCCCTGTTTGAGGAAGCAAAGAAAGCCTCGGATGCTCAAGCACATGCAGAAGCTATGGAAAATCAAAATTCAATAGATGCTAAGGCACAATTTGATGCCTTGCTTCAATAGCAACAAATAGAATCCAAGCGAAGAGCTGATGAAGTACAAAAATAGAAAAGGAAAAGGGACAAGGAGCTCAAGATAAAAGAAGAGAATGATAAGCTAGAGTTAGTACAGAAAATTCATCATCTAGAGGAGGAAAAGGCAAAGCAACGAATGGAAAGAGAAGTTCTTGTAGCCAAATTGAAGCTTGTTGAAGAGGCCTATAAAAAGAAAGAGGAAGCAGAATGTATGCAGAAAGAGAAATATGTCAAGGAGCTTACCAAGCAGCTACAAAAAAAGGAAGATGCAGATAGACTTAAGGCATTGGAGGAAGAGAGAAACTGAGAACTTAAGGAGAAAATATTAGAAGAAGAAAAATTGAAGAAGGAAGAAGACAAGAGGATATAGGAACAAAAGGACGGGGAGGAAGCTGAAAATCTTCCATAGAAAAATGTGGAGCAAGAACAACAAGAGGTACAAGAGGTTGATTCTCAACCTAAGGTGAATGTGCAACAGCCCTCTACTATTATTGCTTCTTCTTCAATTATAATGACCACTACTCCAAGTGCTCCCACTTGCTTGAAATTGAATCTTCAAAAGAAAACAGTGACACCCTCACAGCCTCTCAATTGGGATGATATGATGAAGGAGATTGAAAAATAAAGGCCCAAGAAGAAGGCCAAAATCTTGCATTCCACTAGACTCACCGACGGAGGAGAAATTATTGTTGAATGTGCAATACCGATGGTGGACAAGGATGTGAGGGACATGTAGCTAACTGATTATCAATTGGGCATGGTTAACTTGGGGAGACCCACAAGAGATCAACAGATGAACTCGATAGATGTGGTAGCATCATCCACTAAATCAAGAATGATGAAGGATAAACATAAAAAGGATGAGCTTAAGGCTCAATTGTATCAATTGCATACTTTCTTAAAGAGTGTTTCTGCTCTGAGGTCACAAAAAATTGCCACCATTGAGACACCAATTTTGCTTGGCGAGAAAGAGGTGGATGATTTGGTGCAAGTAAGGAGTAAGGCAGAGATGTTGGATAGATGGACTGATAAACTAAATCAAGAAATAGGTGAGGTGTTCGACAATAGTTCTGAGGTTCACAAGATGGTAGAGGATTTAATAGAAGAGATGAATTAGTATGTCAAAGTATTGGGAGAACAGGAGGAGGAGTACAGAGGATATAGCCAGAAGTTGAAAGAGGTTAATAAATTGCCGAAGTCCACTCTTCTAGAACAGTCAATACTTGAAGAGGACAACAAAGATTTCTTGGAAAAGACCTCTAGCATACTCTGGTTTAGATCTGACTTTTTATACAAGCATAAAAATGAAGTTCAAGATTCTGTCAAGGATCTAAATGAACAGTTTGAGGAGTTAGAAGCAATTATTGTTGTTATAGTAAACGTTGATATACCGGTAAAGGAGGGCCTACCTTTGAGCCAAATAAAAGAGAAATGGGATGATAGGTTTAAAGAGGTCATGCAAAAGGGAGATGATGGAGAGGATCTGTTGTTAGATTGGTTGATGGATATTAAAGAAGAAGTAAGGGCTTCTAAAAGGGAGTTAACAAAGCTAAAAGACATGAGAGGATTTTTTGTTGCGGAATTAGAAAGGATCAAGTTTGAAGACAGTTGGGTTGATGGGTTGGATTTGGACATGCTTCAACAAGTCTTCTCCAGTTATGACGAGTACATTACAGAGAAAACTTTGCATGCATAATTGATAATCTCCTGCATGCATGGTTTTATTTTCTCCTCTGCATGCATAACTGGAAGTTTTGTAGGCGGATGGATTTCTTTTCTCCTCTATCTTCTTCTCTCTAGTTTAACTAAATGATCATGATGGGAACTAGAGATCAAATTGATCTGAGTTTCCAAGAATACTTAGATTCCTAAAAAGGTGGATCGACTTAAGATAGAAAGGACTTCAAATTTTTGTAAATCTATAAATACCTTTGGGGTATCATATTGTAAGGTTCGGCTGATGAGAATAAGATTAGCCACCTAATAGTAGGAGATAGAATTTTTGTAGTTTTTACAGAGATACTTTTTTATTTTGTTTATAGTTGAATATAATTACAGTTTTTTCTGCAATATGGTGTTGGAATTGAGTTTTATTGGATAAAGTTGATGAATTATATTCTATATGTTTGTCAGTGATTGTGCTGAAGCATGAGTGTTTCTTATGTGATGAAAATCATTAGAAGGAACCAGATTTAAGAATTATTTCATTAGATTATCTGTGAATTGAATTTATTGAAAGTTTGTTGATCTATGATCTTGGCAACGAATGAGAGTGTGTTCTTTTATGTTTTAAATATTTATGATGTGTGATTGTGATGTTAAATTAAGCACCTTAGATGCATACAGTAGTATGGACTATTTTGTAAATTGTATCATGCTGTGGTTTTCTTGATCTATTGGAAAAACATTCGTTGTTGAAGATATATGTTTGAATACTAGATAATTTTTATTCATGTTTTACTGATGTACGCCATGATCTATCTTTTTATTTTATTTAAAAGCCCCTTTTTATTCAGAACAGTTTCGATGAATAAGTCATTGCTTGCATTCCCTATTACCAGCAAAGGCCCCTTGAATATTAAAGTTGCATGGACCGATTGAGTGGCACCAGACAGTTGAGAACCAACTACCAGGACCTTGGGAGTTAGGCTACTATATGTTGTCTTTCTTTTTCAGGAGAAGTAGATTATACATATTTCATTTAACGTTGTTTGTGTCAATTTCACCATCAACAGATCTGGCGCTAGAAGTAGGGCCTGAAGGAATAAGCTGGCTCGCATTGTGTCATTCTCATCGGATAAATACGGGAGGATTCTCAGATCCTCTACTAATCCTAAACCATTAGAAGAACTCCAAAACCCGGTTAGACCTAGACCCCATGCTCATAGAATATTGATACCTACATCTACACCATTGCTTACTCCACCTGGATTTCAACCAAATCCACCTATACCACCACCAATTCAACCTACATCACCACCACTAGCTCAGCTAGTATCACCTCCACCTGTTAGGCCAGTGTCACCACCAATTCGGCCTATATCACCACCTACTCAACCAATCCTACCCATGGCTTATTTTGTGAATAACCCCTCTCCGTTAGGGACTATTCCAGGAGGAATCCATGATTTATCGAAGAACCCAAAAATTTTTTGTCCCAAGTATATGCATGGTGAATCAAGAAGTGTTGAGGAGCATATACAAGCATTCAAAGATGCTTGTACATGTGCTCAAGTTGCTCATTAGGACATGGTATGTATATTGTTTCCTTATTGTTTGGGGGACATGGCATATAACTATACTTAAATCTGCCCCGGGGATCTATTTTGGGTTGGACAGATTTAGAAAATGTATTTATTAATCAATTGTGGGTTTATGTGGACCCTACCATTTTGTATCACCAGTTTGCCACCATAAGGAAGGAACATCACGAGCCATTACCTCTATTCAACACTAGATTCCAAAGGATGTTTCGTAGGCTGCAAGATCCTTACTTAGTAGTTGAGAATATTGCCATTCAGGCATATTTAAGAGTTGTTGATCCCTTGATTGGCCTATTCTTGTGGAGAACTTATCAGGCCAATTAGATTGACTCCCTGTCTAAGTTTTATCATTTAGCTATCAAATTGCAACAACAGATAAGTCTGCAATTAAGAGGTTTAGGAGCAGCTCTTCCTCCCATGAATTATCAGATGCCTAACCCACCATTGTACAATACTGTCCAAAGGATTTCTTACTCCCAATACAGACCTATGTCTGAGTTACAAGCTCCACCTACCATGCCTTTTTTTAGAAATGGCATTCAATATTCTTCCCAACAACCTCAAAATCAACAACAACAACAAGCGGGAGGATCAACCCATGTTCATTCCCCATCCATAGTGAAGAATGTGAAAAATAAACAAACTGTTCAACTGCCCAGTGAGCTAGAAACTCTTAAAAAGACTCTATCTCAAATGTCTAATGACATGGCATAGCTTAGGAAAAATCCTCCCCACAACCAAAACCAGAGTTATCAGAACCAGGGAGGCTACAACAACTAGGGAAATTACTCCAATCAGAATGGGAATCAAAACACCAATCGAAACTTTCAGAATCATAATTCCTCTAACCAAAATTACCAAAATCAGAATAGAGGATATAACTAGAGGTCAAAAAACAACAATAGGCAATGGAAAACTGGACCTAACAATGGGGGAGTTTCCCATAATTATAAGTCAGGTGAGGAGAGATCACATGCTGCTAATGTAGTTGACCTTAATTTCATGACTAATTGGTGCAGGCTACACGATATGACAGCACACTCTGAATTTAATTGCCTAAAAATGGAGAAAATGGTAAAGATTGCACAAGTTGATGCCCATCCTCCAACAGGAAATTCAAATCAAGATAATGGGCCAGTAAGTACTGCTATGAATTATGAGACTATTGAAGAGAAATACCAATTTCCCATGCAGGGAGATAATGGGTCAAAAGAGGATGTGTATGATGCCTAAGCCTTTTAGTCCAAAGGTGGTCACTTTCTGAGAAATCAGAATAAGGGCCCATTTACTACATCTACACCTCCAAACAACATGGTCCCACCTAACCAAAATGCAGATAATAACACACCACCACCAAAGGGACCTTCTGACTCTTAGAATAGAGGTAATCCGCCTCCTTTTTCTAGGTATCAAGTGAGGAATGATTCATAATTTGATTTTATTGCAGAACTACAGAGACAGAAGACATCATTTTCCTTCTTTGACATAATGAAGTGGTGCCCAGCTCAACGTGAAGTAGTATTGAAGGCCCTAGAGGAGGCAGACCGCTTAAAAGGAAAAGGTAAAGTAACTCTCGTGAAGGAGACAAATGCAGCTATCTATAAAGGTAAGACCGATACCCCACCTTTTCTTTTAAGTATGAGGATTTTTGGAGAGAATTTGCATAACTATTTATTGGACTCTGGAGCATCGAGAAATGTTATGCCCTTTTCAATATGTAAGAAGTTAGGATTAATTCCTATCCCGAAAAATAAGAAACTGGTCCAGTTAGCTAAAACTAAGGTCAATGTTGTAGGAGAACTAAAGAACATGCATGTACAGGTTGGATCAGATCCAAGGATCCAAACCTACATAGATATCCAAGTGGCTAACATCCCAGAGACATATGGTATGCTCCTAATTCAGGAGCTAATGAAAAGTATTGGGGGATATTGTCATTGGATTTCTCTCACATGTGGCTACCCTAGAAGGGGGTTGCAACATATATAAGGATTGAAATTGAACCAAGACTCAAGCATATGATCACAAAGTATGATGCTTCAAATGAAGTAGCATATTTTGAGACTGAGATAGGAGTTTACAAACAAGAGGAAGTCCTTACTTTCTTTGTACTTAATCCTGGGGATACATTTCCCCTAGAACATGGTAACTTAATGATCTGCATCAACCAACAAGTTCTAATAAGGAAATTGCAACAAGATAAGATGGTTTTAGGAAAAGAAACTGATTTGAGTAGTTTGTTACTTCCTAATTGGTGTAGGATTCATTATCACGATCATTCGGAGTTAACATGCCAATCATGCCTAGATATCTTAAATCATGTAGACTAGCCTTAGAAAATATGTCAAGAGGAACCCCAAACCCCTATCAATGAGTTTTCTTCTCAAATAAAGGATGCTACCATTCTTACTAGGACTAGCCTTTCTCAAGAGGGGGATTCTTCACTAGTAGAGCAGGGTCAAGTTTTAGGCCCCAAAATTCAAGAAGAGATTGAGGTGTCTCAGTTCATTTTCAATACACCTACCCCAGATAATTTTCCAATGCCCAAGGCATTGATGAAAGATGAGTTGGATTTCAATTTAACCCAAGAATTTGTTCAGGAATTGATTTTTGAGCAAGTTGAAAACATAGAAAAATATTCAAGTGAGCTTTGTCCCAAGTCAATTTCTGATGACTAGAAAATGTTTGAGCTGCCACACATCCCAAGTAAGTCATCCCCTATTATCCCTAAAAAGAAAGAACTCTCAGCCAAAGACCAATTGTGGACTCTTAGATTTGATGGTTCGAAATCTAAAGCAGGAAATGGAGTGGGGATTGAACTAACCAACCCAAAAGAGAAAACTTACTTTGCATCTTACAGATTGCAGTTTGGCTACACAAACAACGTGGCTGAGTATGAAGCACTTGCTCGAGGACTTATGTTTGCTCATAAAAAGAAGGTTATTGCTCTCACATTTATGGGGGATTCTGAAGTGATTGTAAAACAGGTACGTAGCCAATATACATGTCATAACAAAAGGTTGGATGTGTACAGAAATAGAGTTTGGAATTTAATTGAAGACTTTGATGTTTTTGGGATTACTCTGATCCCTAGAGAAGCTAATCAAATTGCATATGCACTTGTTGTTTTTGTTGTTGCTAGCACATTGGAACCCATGCAAGACTCTAATCTAAAGATATTTTCAGTTGAACTAATTTTAGTCCCAACTATCCCTAATAATGTTTGAAATTTTTAGGTATTTGATGATGATCAGTATATATTGGCCTTTTTGGAAAGTTTTGATGTTTTTGAGGGGTAGATAATAGATGAATCTAAAAGAGATCAGGGAGATTGGGATCCTGAGAAAGAGAGTGAAGAAGGGATATTGGATTTGAAAAGTAATAGCATTCTAAAAGGGATGGTAGCTTTGGAGAGAATATTTGATTCTGACCCACAGGTTCATCAAAGAGTGCCCAAAGAGAGTGAAGGAGGGAAGTATGAATCTATCAATCTGACTAACTCAGGCCCTAAAAGGAATGTCCTCATACAAAATACTTGTCCTCAAGAAATTAAGGACAAAATAGTTAAATTTTTGGAGTAAAACATTGTAGCCATTGCTTGGAGTTATGATCTAAAAACCTTTGACACGTTAGTGATCACACATACCATACATCTCAAGCTAGAATCCAAGCCCTTCCATTAGAAACAATGCCAAGTCAATGTTTTAATTGAGCCCCTGATCTAAAAAGAGGTACAGAAGCTCCTATCTGCAAGGATAATCTTTCCTGTTAGATATTCTATTTGGGTGGCAAATTTAGTTCCTGTATGCAAAAAGAATGGTGAAATCAGATTATATGTTGATTTTAGGAATCTAAATAAAGCCTATGAGAAATATAATTATCCATTTCCTTACTGGATGAAGTGTTACAAAAGGTTAATGGGTCTCAGATCATTTCATTTTTAGATGGATATTCTAGGTACAATCAAGTTCTTGTCACTCATGAGGATAGAATGAAAACAACTTTCACCACCAAATGGGGCACATTTTCCTATCGAAGGATGTCGTTCAGTCTTACCAATGCTGGAGCAACCTTTCAAAGGTAAATGGGCATAGCCTTCAAATATTTGATAGGGAAGTGTATAATTATTTATCTAGATGATTTAACCATCTTCTCTAGGAATAGAGAATACCATGTTGTCGATTTGGAAAAAAGTTCTCAAGAAATGTATAAGCTATGGTGTCTCTCTCAATCCAAAGAAGTGTGTGTTTGGAGTATCTGAAGGAAAACTCTTGGGTCACATCATATCAGAAGAAGGGATATCCATAGACCCTAATCAAGTGGAGGTTATCTTGAAACTAACAAGGCTAGGCAACAAGAAACAAATGAGATCCTTTTTCAGGAGGATCAATTTTGTTAGAAAGTTTATAATAGGGTTTGTGGAGATTGTCAAACCTCTAAATGAAATGATGAAGAAAGAGGCAAAGATAAAGTGGAATAATGAGGCTAAATATGCTTTCTCTTAGATCAAACAATCAATATTTGAGGCACCTATTTTGACAAGCCTAGATTATTTAAAGCCTTTTTATATTTATTCTTTTGCATCTGACCATTCATGTGCAGCTGTGTTAACACAATGAAGAGGAGAGGGAGAAGAAAAACCTATTTCTTTCATGAGCTCTCCATTTAAGAATGTAGAAGTGAGATACCCACCACTAGAGAAAGAAGCCTTTGCATTGGTATGAGTGGTGAAGAAGTTCAGACATTACATTCTTTGAAGTCAAGTAATGGCTATAGTTCCATGTTCAGCTATGAAGTCTCTTCTAATGCAAAGTGAATTAGGAGAGTGGAGAGGAAAGTGGATGGAAATTCTACAAGAATTTGACTTAGAGATTCATCTGATGAATCTTGTTCGAGGACAAGGTTTATCAAAAGCAATGGCAGATGTGGACAAAAACATCACTTGTCAGCAGTACACCATCCAGTCATTTACTAAGGATCCCCGGTACATAGACTTGATTTTCTTCCTCCTTAATAACAGATGTCTAGAAGGAATAAATGCTACTCAGAGGAGAGCATTAAGGATGAAGAGTGCTCACTATATGCTTAAAGGGGGATCCATTTATAGAAATAATTTTCAAGGGATTTACTTGCGTTGTTTAGATCAGCAAGAGTCCAAGCATGCTATTTCTGAGTTCCATGGAAGGCATGGAACAGGACATGGATCTGTGGATGCTTTGGCCCATCAGATTCTTAGATTAGGTTATTATTGGCCTTATGTATTTTTGGATGCACACCAACATGTTAGAACCTATCATGTATGCCAAACTTTTGTACCTAGGGAAAGAAATCTTGCAATGCCTTTACAACCAGTGTATGAGGTAAGGTCGTTTGCTCAATGGACCCTGGATTTTGTAGGTGTTATTAATCCCAATTCTTCTGTAGGACATAAATTCATCTTGACTACAACTGACTACTGTACACACTGGACTGAGGCCCAACCCTACAAAAATAGCACCACAGAGGTGCTCATCTAATTTTTGACTGAGAACATCACAATCAGGTTTGGAGTTCCATTTGCTCTGGTATGTGATAATGGCCCTGCATTTTCTTCTGCTAAATTCATTCAATGGGCATATGAACATAAATTTATTTTGAAGTATTTTTCCAATTACTACCCTCAAGGAAATGGAGTGGTTGAGTCCACTATTAAAAACTTGTTGGAAGTGATAAGAAAATTGCTAGAAAAAATCCTAGAGATTGGCACACCTAGTTGAGATTTTCCTTATGGGCAGATCGAACCCGAATCAAAGTAGCTCTAGGAAATTCACCTTTTAAGTTAGTCTATGGCCAAGACCCAGTCTTCCTGATCCATTTCAAAATACCTGTTCTTAAGTTCATGCAGGATTTTTATACCAAGGATGATAGGATTGAGGTTAGATTACTTAATTTTCTTAACATGGAAGAGCAAAGAGATGCTGCTTTGCAGTAATTCTCTAAGCATCAGGTTGTTGTCAAACACTTGTTTGACAAAAGATCCAAGATAAAATCTTTTAGGATATCAAATCTTGTATTACTATGGGATAAAACCAGAGAAAAGAAGGTAGATCACCAGAAGTTTGATAGACTCTGGTTAGGTCTGTATCAAGTGGTTGACATACTAGGCGAGAATGCATTTCGTTTAAGTACCTTAACGGGAGATTTTGTTCCATTACCAGTTAATGGTCAGTTTCTCAATTGGTTTAAAGAAAATGTATTGTATTGTATCATATGTAATTAATTTTTGCTTTTTTTGTTTTATTTTCATTTTTGTTTTTGTTTGTTCTTTTTCTTTGTTTTTCTTTTTTTTGTTTTGTCTTGTTTCATTGGGGATCTTCATTTTGTTCATCTCAAGACAAGGGGTTGTTATTCAAGGTATGCTACTAGTACTAGGAGAGAAATTGGTTTAGGTATTTTCATCATCATCATTTTGAAAAGGATTTCATTCTGAAACTCATATTTTATGACCATTCTAATCTGGATTTGAAAAGTTATTAAGGATAGAAGATACATTGTGAATATCTCATGAATTAGAATCAAAAATTTGTCACCAAATTATAAAAGCATCTGCCTAAGTAGATTCCTATCTATTTTAGGATGGTTCTACCTTTGATTCAAGTGAAAAATCCAATTCCAAGACTATCATGAAATCCATTGTAGTTCTCAATCCACATTTCAGATCTATTGTATCTGAGTATTGAGGAAGGTGCATAAAATATTTCCACAACTGAAGCTTGAGTAAAAAAAGAAATGATAATGAAAATAAAGAAAGAAAAGGAAAACTCAATATCAAATGGGTAATCAAGTATCTCTATCAAGGCTATGAATGCCTAGGTTGCAGTAGAGAAATGCTTTGAGAGAACTAGAGGTATTTTCATCAGGGCTATGGATGCATGTCTAGCAGCAGAGCAATACCCAAGATTTTATTGCATGATAGTTAAAGGACTCAATCTATGTAGCTTGAATCTTAGGCATAGTTGTTCAAGAGTAGAGAAATTATCTATAAAATAATGATGCACAATATACGCATACACTCAGATTCAGAAATAACTCATGAGCACATACATTTGAGATTCCAGCTCAACCTTATTCTATATATATCTGATCGTATTCAAGGTAGCATGCTTTATAAGCCAAGTAATTTTAGGGTGACTGAATTTTCTTGGGTGTCTTGAAAATGGGTAAACTATTTTCCCAGCTGAGTCACCATTTGTTATGCCTTGCATAACCACCCCATCTTTTTCCTTGGTCAAAATGGGTCCCCATTTCTTGTTTTTGTCCTTGGTCATTTGTCAAACAAAGTTTGGAGTCTTTCTTTTCCAACACTTTGTTTTTCTTTGGTTTGATCTGGCAAAACCGGACTTGGAACTAAATCAAGTTTTAAAACTTCTTTCAAAACTCATTCCAATTCCCATCCCGATAGTATTCTTTTTCCTTTTTTGTTTTGTCTTATCAGAGCCGAAGTCAGAGTGGAAGTCAAGTTGGAATTTATTCAAAGTTTCAAAATCAAATCTAATTTTGCCTCTGCCTCTGCTTTTTGGTCTTTCGTTTTAAACTAGGTTTTTGTGTTAATTTTTCTCGTTTCGGTATTTTTGTTTTATTTTGTCATTTTGTTTCACTTTTATCTTTGTCGGCAGAACTGGAACTGAAATGAGAACCGAGTTGGGAAATTACCCAACTTTCCATATCCGTTTTCATTTCAATTTCACTCCCGTCATTTCTTGGTCGTTGACTTTATTGAAGTCGCACAGCAGTAATGTTCCAATTCCCTCTATAGTTTTTAACCTACTCTAGGATATTTATGGCATTAATTACAGGTGTCATGCACACATGAAACTTTGAGTTTTTTAACCTTAATTAGATTAACTGGTAGTTATCGTCATTATTGTTAAAAAATCAAAGAGCGAACCAGAGTTGCAGTGGAGCATTTGTGTGAGTGATTTGATCGAAAGAGAGACAAATACGCATAGATTGCTTCATGGAACTAACCTATTTATTTCCATTTGAGGTAGGGTTTTCTATTCTCCTCTTTCGTTGTATTTCGTTTTTTCCATTTCTGTTCATTTCGAATTGTTTGGCTTCGTGCGAATTCATGTTTCTCAGTGAGTTCGTATGTTTTGTTTTTCTTTCTCCTTTTTTTTGCTTTTCTTGTTTTTGTTTTTCTTTTCTAGTGTTTGTTTCCCGTTTGTTTTTCTTCATGGTCATTTTCACATTTTAATTGTGACTATATTGTGATGCCCTAGTTTTTAAAGTGCATAGGCTAGTTACTGTTTTACAGTGAGTAGGGTTTGGTAAATTGTGGTTTTTACTTAGGAATCTTGTTTCACTTTAGATCAAGTTAATTTAAATAGGATTAACTTTGTGCCCTAGTTATTTGAAATCAATAATTTTATTTAGGGTTTTGATACATTCTTGTTTTAAATATGATGCCCTAAATAGTACAATCACCTCTCGGTCATATGGGGATGGTCTTATTATGTTATTTTTAAGCCCCTTTCATTTTGGTAGGACCTAGTCCTTAAATCATGAAGGTATTTATTGAACTGTTAAAATCACTTCTGACATCATGGTCATCATAGGTAGAAGCAGGATCATAATCGATTTAGACTTTGAACCATGTTTTGTAACAAGTATTGATTCCATTACCATCCCATATCTGACTTCACTTACAATAAGAAGCATTCTTTCAAAATAACGGTAATCTAGCCGGAAGCGGAACCAGAACTGAATGTGAAATTAGAAAATCTTCATAAAACCGAATCAATTTTTGTTCCGATTCTGATTTTGGATAGCATCCCGTATCCGACTCCGCTTATAATAAGAAGCATTCTTTCAAAATAACGTTAATCTAGCCGGAATTAGAACTGGAAATGAATGTGAAATTAGAAAATCTTCATAAAACCGAATCAGTTTTCATTTTGATTCTGGTTACCATTCCAATTCTGACTCTGGTCCCACTTGTTATTACTATAATCTCAATAACGGTTTTGGCTCTGAGCCCGATAGTGTTTTAAAAGAGACTATTTAGAATGTTTTCTGCTTGGTTCTGCCTTCGGTATATATATGAAGGGTAAGCTTTTAAAGCATATTTTTTTATATTTATTCCAGGATCTAATTTGAGGTTTTGTTGCAGGAAGCTAAAGAATGTCAGGAGTATCAAGAGAAGCTTCCCAAAGGAATCGGCCTGTAGAAACTTCAAAGGCAGCAACTAAGCCAAAGAAGATTAATCTGGAGCAACTACCTTATACCTTGAGGTATAACCATAGGGGTCCTGATGTCACTGCAAGCAAAGTGGAATATGATTGGTCTGATGTAACTGACACCAATCTAGGCCCATTCAATTTTGAGAAGTTGTATTCAGAAACATTCACTGAGGATGTAACAGGAAGAACTGGAAGAATAGTTGAGTGCGGCTTGGCTCACATCACCTTATTTCCTCTATCTATCCAATGCCTGGAATTGATTATGATAGCAGCAGGAGCTTACAATTTGGCGACTAGGCAATGTATGGATTCACAGGATAATGTAATTATAGATCTAACTCCTCAAATTTTTCAGCACATGTTTAGTGTCCCTGATCCAAAGAACTTGGTACAGTTAAATGAGGCAGATGCTTTAGGTATATATAGCAAATACAAGGAGGCCAACAAGGCTCACTTGAATAAGAAGTGTTTGAGAACAAGGAAGAAGTCTCTGACCAAGCTCCATGATCAACCAAAGAGGACATAATTTTACAAAGAAGTATCGGACCTTATAACGATGTTGTCTAGAGCCTTTGGGAAGAGGGATGCATTTCATTTCAAGGAGTGGATGTTTCCCTTCATTTAGACAATCTTTAACAACCAATTGTTTTATTGGTCGATGACTGTCTTAGATACCATTCATGATCAGTTAACTAGAATTAGGAAAACCAAGAGCTTTTTCATGAATTCTTATGTTGTCTATGCAGCAGCTAGAGGAGGCATCTTTCTAGGTTTGAATAGAGTGGGAATATTGGGAGAAGCTGATGGACAAAAGAGAGTATGGAATCATTATGATCAGCTATCCCTACAGGTTTCTGAAACACAATTTAGGAGAGTTAATGATGCATTCCTATATATAATTATTAACCAGCTTAATGGAGCTGCAGGATACAGATTGAGCCAGGAATCCATGGCCTTTATCATAGAATTGGGATGTTGGTATATCCAATACCCCAAGTTCACTTATTTCAGGTTGGTAGGATTTGAGGTTCATCCCCACTTACTTACAAGGTGTTGCAACAACAATATGGTTCTGATGGAGTTTGTCTATTAAGCTTTGGGGGTCAATGCCCGATTTGTGTTGAAGGACAAGACAGGTTGTCATAAGTTTCCCATGCAATTGGGTGAATATAGTTGCCCAGACCTTGTGGGAGCTAAGGTAGTTTATAGTGACTTGATACATTTGAAACTAGGTTTGTACACTACTTGAAAGCACTTTGATCCAAAGAATAAAATGAATGCTTTGTTGCCTTCGGTTTTTGACAAACATTTCAATTTGTTAGAGGATTTTTGGAGTGATCTTCAAAATGAGTATGACCTCAGGAAAAGGAATTATGAGAGGTTGTTTGTTTCCCTCATGGTAGAATTTGGAATCAAAGATGATATCCCTGATACATTAGTAGATGATGGAGTGGTGTTGGATCCATCATATGAAGCATTGAACATTGGTACCAAAAGTTTTGATCCAATAGATTGGGATGGTGAGGAGACCATAGACATCAAGCAAATAGGGAGACCAGTCTTGGATAGGAGTATCCACTGGGTTGTTATAAGAACCAAAACTCCTTAGGGACCAACTCCTAAGAAAGGGAAGGGATATAAGAGAATTAAGAGGAAATTTCCTTCCAAGGAGCCTTTGGATTTCTTCCCTCCTAACATTGAACAGATCGAGCTTGAAGCCTCTACTCAAGATTTACCTAGAGTACAAGAGGAGGATGCCCAAATAGGACTGGTGGTTTCAACACCAGCAATAGCTGAGTCATCTGCTCAAGTCCCTCTTATAGAGCAACCAAGTGGAGAGATGCTTGAAGGAACTCTTCATGGTATAGCTAAAGCATTTAAGGGAAAAGGAGTAGAGCTGGAGATCCATGATGTTGAAATAGACTCTAATGAGACCTTATCAAAGAAAGATACACAAGAAAAGATGCCTCTAGAGGAGGAAATTGAACATATTTTAATAAAGGAAGATCAATGGGCCCTGTTTGAGAATGCAAAGAAAGCCTCAGATGCTCAAGCACATGCAGAAGCTATGGAAAAGCAAAAGGAAATAGATGATAGGCACAAGTTGATGCCTGGCTTCAACAACAACAAATAGAAGCCAAGTGAAGAGCTAATGAATTACAGAAATAGCAAAGACAAAGGGAGTAGGAGCTCAAGATCAAAGAAGAGAATGATAAGCTAGAGTTAGTACAGAAAATTCATGATCTAGAGGAGGAAAAGGCAAAACAACGAAGGGAAAGAGAATTCCTTGTAGCCAAATTGAAGCTTGTTGAAGAAGCCTATAAAAAGAAAGAGGAAGCAAAATGTATGCAGAAAGAGAAAGATGTCAAGGAGCTGACCAAGCAGCTGCAAAAGGAAAAGGAAGATGCAGATAGACTTAAGGCATTGGAGGAAGAGAGAAACTGGGAACTTGAGGAGAAAAGATTAGAAGAAAAATTGAAGAAGGAAGAAGAAGACAAGAGGATACAGGAACAAAAGGATGGGGAGGAAGCTGAAAAGCTTGCACAGACAAATGTGGAGCAAGAATAACAAGAGGTACAAGAGGTTGATTATCAACCTAAGATGAATGTGCAACAACCCTCTACTACTATTGCTTCTTCTTCAATTTTAATGACCACTACTCCAAGTGCACCCACTTGGTTGAAATCGGATCTTCAAAAGAAATCAGTGACACCCTCACAGCCTCTCAATTGGGATGATATGATGAAGGAGATTGAAAAATAAAGGCCCAAGAAGAAGGCCAAAATCTTGCATTCCACTAGACTCACTGACGGAGGAGAAATTATTGTCAAATTTGCAATACCGATGGTGGACAAGGATGTGAGGGACATGCAGCTAACTGATTATTGGTTGGGCATGGTTAACTTGGGGAGACCCACAAGATATCAACAGATGAACTCAATAGAATTGGTAGCATCATCCACTAAATCAAGAATAATGAAGGATAAACATAAAAAGGATGAGCTTAAGGCTCAATTGGATCAATTGCATACTTTCTTGAAGAGTGTTTCTGCTCCGAGGTCACAACAAATTGCCACCATTGAGACACCAATTTTACTTAGCGAGAAAGAGGTGGATGATTTGGTGCAGCTAAGGAGTAAGGCAGAGATGTTGGATAGATGGACTGATAAACTAAATTAGGAATAAGGTGAGGTGTTGGACAATAGTTTTGAGGTTCACAAGATGACAGAGGAGTTAATAGAAGAGATGAATCAGTATGTCAAAGTATTGGGAGAATAGGAGGAGGAGTACAGAGGATATAGCCAGAAGGTTAAAGAGGTTAATAAATTGCCAAAGTCCACTCTTCTAGAACAGTCAATACTTGAAGAGGACAACAAAGATTTCTTGGAAAGACCTCCAACATACTTCGGTTTAGATATGACTTTTTATACAAGCATAAAAATGAAGTTCAAGATTTTGTCAAGGATCTGAATGAACAGTTTGAGTTAGAAGTAGTTATTGTTGTTATAGTAAATGTTGATATACCGGTAAAGGAGGGCCTACCTTTGAGCCAAATAAAAGAGAAATGGGATGATAGGTTTAAAGAGATCATGCAAAAGGGAGATGATGGAGAGGATCTATTGTTAGATCGGTTGATGGATATTAAATAAGAAGTAAGGGCTCCTAAAAGGGAGTTAACAAAGCTAAAAGACATGAGAGGATTTGCTATTGCGAAATTAGAAAGGATCAAGTTTGAAGATATTTGGGTTAATGGGCCGGATTTG
The DNA here is from genome assembly GCA_007115665.2 of Sequoiadendron giganteum. Classification (NCBI taxonomy): domain Eukaryota; kingdom Viridiplantae; phylum Streptophyta; class Pinopsida; order Cupressales; family Cupressaceae; genus Sequoiadendron; species Sequoiadendron giganteum. The sequence continues at coordinate 121,434,464 of CM021104.1, read as the reverse complement.
GACATGCTTCAACAAGTCTTCTCCAATTATGACAAGTACATTACAGAGCAAACTTTACATGCATAATTGATAATCTCCTGCATGCATGGTTTTATTTTCTCCTCTGCATGCATAACTGGCAGTTTTGTAGGTGCATTGCTTTCTTTTCTCCTCTATCTTCTTCTCTCCAATTTAACTAAATGATCATGATGGGAACTAGAGGTCAAATTGATCTGAGTTTCAAAGAAGACTTGCATTCCTAAAAAGGTGGATTGACTTAAGATAGAAAGGACTTCAGATTTTTGTACATCTATAAATATGTTTGGGGTATCATATTGTAAGGGTCGGCTGATGAGAATAAGATTAGCCCCCTGATAGTAGGAGATATAATTTTTTGTAGTTTTTATAGAGATACTTTGTTAGTTTGTTTATAGTTGAATATAATTGCAATTTTTTATGCAATATGGTGTTGGAATTGAATTTTATTGGATAAAGTTGATGAATTATAGTCTATCTATATGCTAGTGATTGTGTTGAAGCATGAGTGTTTCTTATGTGATGAAAATCATTAGAAGGAACCAAATTTAAGGATTATTTCATTAGATTATTTGTGAATTGAATTTATTGAAATTTTGTTGATCTATGATCTTGGCAACAAATGAGAGTGTGTTCTTTTATCTTTGAAATATTTATGATGTGTGATTGTGATGTTAAATTAAGCACATTAGATGCATGCAATAGTATGGACTATTATGTAAATTGTATCATGATATGGTTTTCTTGATTTGTTGGAAGAACATTCATTGTTGAAGATATATGTCTAGATACTAGATAAGTTTTTTTCATATTTTACTAATGTACGCCCTAATCTATCTTTTTATTTTATTTAAAACTCCCTTTTTATTAAGAATAGTTTCGATGAATAATTCATTGCTTGCATTAATTATTACCAGAAAAGGCCCCTTGAATATTATAGTTGCATGGACCGTTTGAGTGACACCAGACAGTTGAGAACCAACTACCAGGACCTTGGGAGTTAGGCTACTATATGTTGTATTTTTTTTTAGGAGAAGTAGAGTAGAGATATTTTGTTTAATGTTGTTTGTGTCATTTTCACCATCAATAGGGTCAATTCTATTTTAAACTTTGATAAACTTCAAAATTTTTACCATTACAAACTATGAGTCAAAACCCTACATTTTACTGTGTCCAATTTCTGAATGAAACAGAAATATGATTAAATTTTTCAAATGGTCTTTATTAGGGTTTTGAAACATGTCTTGATCTTGATCCTGAAGGTATGCTTGAAAATGTTTTTAAATTAATTTTGTTGCCTTCATGTTTGGTTTTGTCTTGATCCTGATTTCCTCATTCATATAAGAATCGGGTTTCGGAAATAAACTTCAACCTATTACCAATGCCTAGGTTTGGGTCCTATCAATGTCTCGATTCTAATTTTTGATCTTTCATCAGAATTAGAGTTTGGGTCAGGACCTTACTATGTTTAGAGGTTTTTGTCAAAGTACCCACTCATTCCCCGATTTCAATCACCACATTATTTTTTGAGATCAGAATTCGAAAGGGAACCAAACCCTTGACATAGTATTAAGTTCTAGTGCTAGGTGGCATCCCAATTTTGAATTTCGAGACAATGCCAAGATCAAAACTTGGAACTGACTCATACCCACTTATGTTCCAAAAGATCCAATTTTAAATTGCATCTCAACTTTGACTTTTGATAACTCATTGATATTTAAACTCAGAGCGACACTCAAACTTGCTCAATTTTTGAAAGTTTAGTCTCAAGATGCATCCTGATTCTAACTTCTTAATTTTCATCGAGATCAGAACTTGGAGTGAATCCTGAATCAGATATGTTTGTGAAGAATTAATTTAGGGTGACTTCTCAATCCCAATTTCCCAACACATTGCGGGATCAGACCCTAAATAGAGTTTAAAACCTTCTATCAACACAGGTTTCTGAGTTGAGTAGTTATCCTAATCTTGAATCTCGACGCACCTTATAATGAAGCATAAGTGTTGATTTGAGGCCCGATTCCAATATCTGATAAGGTGGTGGGAATGTTATCTTAAGTTCATGTTCAAAGTATCCCTTGATCCTGACTTTCAACATGGTTGAGTGTTAAGTTTAAAATGATCAAGTTCCTGGTTCTACTCTGAACCCGAAATCTGAAAACACGGGAATAACTTGTAAATAGGAATTTTCTTGAATGAATGAGGATTAATATGGATTCCTATGATAATTTACCCCCTCACATTTATTCTCTTTATCTTATTAATGTCACTATTGCAAGTATTAACAAATGTCAGATTCAAAGGAAGAGGTTGTTGCTGAAGGAGTACCAAAGGGAACAAAACCTAGGAAGTTAAAACTATAACAGATTCCCATCACTATGAAGTACAAACTTTAGGGGAATCCAGTGCCATCTAATTTTGGGTCTGAGGTCATGAAAATAATTGACACCTTAGTGGGCCATATTGACTTGAAGCAATTTCATGATGATATATTTTAAGAAGATGCTACCCTGAGGGCCAAAAGGATTGCAGATTCTGGGTTGGCACATGTAGCTACATTCCCTATTGTTGTGCAATGTCTAGAATTCATATTAGAAATTGCACAATCCTATAATCCAACTTAGAGGAAATGCATTGATTCATAGGGAAATGAGATCATAGACTTGACCCCGAGGATGATTAGACTAGTGTTTGATCCTCCTCCTCACCCCAATCTCAAAATCATGTTTGAATTTGATGCATTGAAATGATGGGCAGCAAATAGGAAGGAAATAAAAATCTTATCAACAAGAGATGGCTTAAAACATAGAAGAAATTAGTGAAGAAAATACCACCTAAGCCAAAAAGGTCTGATTTCTCTGAAGAAATTAGGGATATCATCACATTGTTGTCCAGGACATTTGGGAAGGAGGATTATCATGCCTTTGATAATTGGATGTTCTCATTTATCCAACTAATTCTAGATGGATAACAACATTTGGATTGGGGACAATTGATCTTAGATAATATCCATAATCAAATGATTAAGGTAAAGGAAAACAAGAAATTTAATGTTTTCTTGATCTCCTCATAAGGATTGATCACATTGTAATTATCAGATCATTCAATAATCAATATTCTGGTTTTAAGCTTGCACATATTTGCTTGAGAGTTTACAGAACATCCTCTTGTTTTTTTTGGATATCTATTGCATGTGATAGGTGATTGCATGCAGGTGATTCTTGGGGATTGTGAGGTTGATCTTTATCAACTTCTACATCGTATCAGAGCCTTGACATGCAGCCCCTTCTCAATATGAAGAAAAACCATTGCAGAGTTTGTTTGGGGTTCCTCAGGGATTTCATGCCTTGAGCCTATATATGCAGCATCTTGGATCAGTTTGGGCTTCATCATTGGATTCAAAGTGCAGGAAAAAGTCAGGAATGACTTTAATTTTTTTTATTTTGGTCATCATTGAAGAAATCTGTGAGGGTTTCAAACTCGGTGATTTTTTGCAAGCTCTGGAGGTAGCTGATTTTTCAGAGCATTTTGAGCATGAATGGAGGTCACCATCGCATTCACAATGGCCAAAAACCCTAAGGACACATATCATTTGGTTGATTTCTGAGCTCTTGATCCGGAAGGCAAAAAAAACTGTTAGGAAGGTCGTACGACCTCCCCAACATGCACTCCGAGGCACGATTTTCAAAAAAAAATTAAAAAAGTGTTTCAGCATGTGCCACCCACACAAAATCTAGTGCCGCTAGGTAGCCACCAGTCTGCCATCATCATCGGTGGCTCCCCCACCCGGTCGCCGGCCAGTCTGCCCCCACGAGCCCCATTGTACCCAGCGCCAGTCATATGGGGGACCGGGCGCTATGCGCCCAGCCCCCAGTCAGCCCTCCAGCACTCGCATGGTCATATGGGTGACCAAGGTCTCCGCACCAACCCCCAATTTGCCAGCCCCTAGTCGTGCACAGGACCAGGGGCTTATTGTTTTTAGCCCCCTGGGTTTCTTGTAGGCCAAATTGGCCATTTTATAGCACTTTCACCAAATTGGGCATAACTTTTGCGTACGAAGTCAGTTTTTTGCAAACAAGATATCATTGGAAAGCTGGTTCTGAGCCCTTTCTGATGTTATAGGTTATTTTTCCTGATTATGTTCTAGTTTTATGTTGCAGGTCCTTGAACTCAGATGTTGTTATTTTCACTCTAGAGGGCATATCTTTTGACTCAGTGATCCTTTTTTTGCCATTATGGGGCATTGGAAAGTTGGTTCAGTCCTCTACACAGATCTAAGGTCTTTTTTTATTTTATGTTTATGCATTTTTAGGAATTCTCTCATTTTGCAATCATTGGGTATTGTAATAAATGAACTGATATAATGTTCCATCAGGGGGGTTTTTGCATAATAATCTTCATTGTGTTTTGATGACAACTCGCATGGGTTGTAATCTAGTTTCTTAGTTTCTTTTGGCCATTTTTTGTCTTAGCTTAAGACATATTAGATTGATTTCAGATCCATCTCAGTTTGAGGGCCACTAAATTTATGGTTAATGTTCATGAGTCTTTATGGTACTTGTTCCCATGGAAAAAATTTAGTTTCAGTTTGGCATCGGCATTGAGATTCACAACTTCCAGATTCTGTCATCTTCATATCATCTATTGTTGCTTTATGGATTCCAAGGTTGTTCCCGTTTGGTGTTTTTGAGTGTTCCATGGCATTGGGTTGTTCCTTTCTTTCCAGATTGTGGTTCCAGTGCTTCTTTGCAGCAGTCATCGCATTGTAGGGGGGGTTGTTCCACTCGGTTTTCCTTCTCTACCTCATTATTGCATTTGTACATGGGTACCTAATCAGGCCTTGTTTCCAGGACCAATTCATGCTTTCTTTTATTCATCTTAGTTTTAGGTGCATGCTTATCTAGTCTCCCTAAGTTGCACTTACGGGGGGTGTTAGTGTAATTAATATTTAATTGCACTTGCATAACTTTACTTAGGTTTTTCTTAGGTAATAATTAGTTTACTTAATTAATAAGTAAGATTTATTTAGTTGAGTTGTTTTTAGGTCAACATTAGGGTTGCATACTTTTCTTTTCTAAATCAAATCATCTCATTGTAATCTTTGAATTCTTGAATAATATCAATTTGTGCATTTCATGCAAAGCTCTGCTTTTTCATTGTTTTTCTCTTCTATGGAAGGTGTTTAGGTTTGCATGTTTGATCTTGGTTTCTAATAGCTACTACAATAAAATCAAGAATGATCAAGGATAAGCAAGCCAAGGATGATTTTAAGGCTCGGGCAAGGTATATGAAGAGTTTTTTGAAAGAGATAATCTTATCTACCTCTGAACCGCCAGCATCAACAGAAGATCTCGTATTGATGAGTCGTAAGGAAGTTGATGAGTTAAGCGAGATGAAAAGGAAGGCTTGTATGATGGATAAATGGGTTTACATTCTTAGGAAGGAGATAGAGGAACTTTTTACTACTTGTTCTAAATGTTATACTAAGGTAAGTGAGCTGATTAAATCTCTAAAATGGTATACTTGGTAGCTAAGAGCGAAAGAGGATAAATATGTGGAGTATATGCAAAAGCTAAGGATTTTAAAGATGTCCAAGGGAAATATAATTGAGTATGTCATTTTAGAAGATCAAGACTTCAGTTATATTGATAAATGTATGAACATTTTAATCTTCAAAATAGAGGTTCTCATGGAACATAAAAGGATATTGCAACAAGCTTAGCAGGATTTATCTGATGAAACAAAGGTGATTAAGGGGGTTGTTCTTTATATAATTAGTAAGGAGGTTTTGTTAGATCCTGGTTTTATTTCCTTACAAGAGATGAAAGATCAATGGAACATCAGGTTAGAAGGGATGATAAAAGAAGGAGATGATGATGAAGGCCTTCTTTTGGATAAGTTGATGGAAATCAGATTTTATGTATGAGATGTTGCTAGAAATATTAGACAACTGCAAGATATGTATGCTGCCACCACCAAGGATTTTGAAAGGGAAATGTTCAAGGTGGAATGGGTATATGCGCCTGAAGAGGAGACCTTGCAAAAAAAATTCAGCGACACAAAAGAATATTTCAAACAAGTTAAAGCAACCAAAGTAGCTAAGTAAAAGAAAGAATATTTTGTTTTTGAAAAAGAATCTGGTCAACAAAGGTTAAACTCCAAATCAATTTTTGACAAATAGTTAGCTCCAGATCAATTTTAGCAGGCTAGGAATTGGGCATAGTCTCTAGCATTGATAGAAATAGCAACTTCAAGTCAATTTTGATTAAGCAAGAATGGGGCATACTTCTCCAGTTTTAGCAATTTCAATAAAGTGAAGACTCTTGTTCAACTAGAAGCGCCCCCTATAATTGTGGATATGGGCCCTGATTGATGGATCATGATTTTTTGAAAGGATAAATTAGTGTTTAGTTCTTTCTATAAGTTTATAATTTATCCTCATTGTAAAGGTTGACAAATTGAAGTCAGATTTGTTTCCTAAGACTAAATATTTTATTTTTATAACTTTAATGCAAACAGTTAAACATTTTCTATAGTTTTTTGTAAATAGTCAAATTTTAGAAGTTTGCTAGTTTAATGATAATGTTGATAGACTATAGTTTTTCGTATGCCAGTGGATTTTTCTATGTATAAATGTCTCTTAAATTGATGAAAATCAATAGAAGATATTGAATTTAAAACCATCTATTGAGTTATCTATGGTTGATATTTTATTATTGTTTATTGATCTGTGAATTCTATGATGAGCTTGTGATGTTTTTTATTAAAAATTAATTCTAAAAAAAATGATGATGATGAATGGTGTTACATATATTAAATCTGCATTGTGGATGAATGTGATTTCATGAAACTTTTGTGAATTATTTCATTCTACAGCTTTGAATAATTAAGAAATGCTTGTTACAAATATTACATGTCTGAATTTAAGGAAATGTTTGTTCACATCTTGTTTCAAAGCTTTGATCTATCTTTTTCTATTTATTTGAAAACCCACTATTATAATACTTTGTAATATCTAGTTTGTACCATCTTATCAGCAAAGGCCCCTTGAATATTACAATTGCATTAATCATTGAATGATGACAACACAGTTGAGAACCAACTACTGAGACCTTTGAAGATAGGTGGTTTAATATTAGTTATCTTTTTTAGGAGAAATAGAATATAGATATTTTGTTTAACGTTGTTGTATTATTTTGACCATCAATAGGTTTGATGGATTTTTTCATGTTCAAAAGAAGAGAAGAAGATGTAGAAGACAAGGATACACCACTAGGTTCAATTATTCTTTTTTTGGTTATTTTTTTAATTGTAATAATTTTGGTCACAAGGCTGTGGATTCTAGAAAATATCTAATAAGAAGAAATAAGTTTCTTAGCAATAATGTATTTGCATCTCTATTCAATTTTAATATCATTTGCTACAAATACAACAACTTTGGATACATTGCTAGGAATTGTAAAAGCAATTTTGTGAGTCCTCCTTTATTGGGAAGTGGAAGAAAATGATAAAAAAGTAGGAGTTATGAATCACATAAATTTTGGAATAATATTTTGGAAGAGAAGTCAATGATTTCTCAAACTTCTCTACATGCTTTGAAGGAGAATAATTTTTGGATCATAGATAGTTGATTCTCAAGCCATGTGACTAGAGATAAGAGTAAGTTTTTGAATTTCAAGAAGTTTGAAGGAGGTTATGTAACCCTTGGAAATGATTCCATTGCTAAAATCATCAGTAAGTTTACTTTGAGTCTTAATGGTTTTAAGATAAAAACTCATGATGTTTTGTATGTTGAAGGACTAAAGCATAATCTTTTGAGTGTAATTCAAATGTGTGATAAAGGATACAAGTTATCCTTTAGTATTGAAGGTTGTGAAATCGAGAAATAAAGTACCGAACAACTAATTGTGGAAGGAAGCAAGATAGATAGTTACATATATCATCTCAGTGAGTTGAATGGAAAAACTTGTCTTATAGTGTAGAAAGAAGAAAGTTGGCTTTGGTACAGAAGGTTGGATAGCATTAATTTTGATGAAATTATGAAGATTAGCTCAAGAGGAATGGCTTGAGATATGCCAAAGATTAAGAAACCTCAATCTACCAGTTGCAAACCATGTCAAGAAGGGAAATAGAAAAAAAGTAGATTTCTTGCTAAGGAGTATTCTACATCATAACCATTGGATTTGGTTTATAAGATCTACACAGACCTATGAGGACAAAGAGTTTACAAGGTGATAGATAAATCATGATGCTCATTGATGATTACACTATAATAACTTGGATTAATTTTCTAAAAGAGAATTCAAAATAATTTGACAAGTTTAAGGAATTCAAGGCATCAGTAGAGAATGAAACTAGAAGAACAATCAAGGTTTTGAGATCAGACATATGTGGAGATTTCGCTTTTGATAGGTGGGTAAGTGCACCAAGATGGTTCCCAAAAAGGGGACTTAAGTGGACAACTTTTTTCTGAAATCGAGAAATACTGACCTTGGATGTGAAATTGAGGATACTTAGACTCAAAATTTTGAGATGGAACAAAAAGAAGGATTCAAGTGCTCTGAGTCTACTTTCTAAACTACTAATTTATTTTTAAACTACTAAAGTTCAAACAAGGGACGTACACAAATTGGTGTTGTTTTTGTTAGAAAAACATAACATAGCAACTCTTGTACGACCCTCGTACGGTGAACTTTTTTTTACTATTTTCAAAATCGCAACAGTCAGAAGTTAGCTAACAGTATGTAGTTGATGCATGATTTTTCTAATAATGTTTTAATGAATATTTGTTTTTTTACTAATTTGTGAAGTGGACATATCCCGAAAATAGAATTTTGGCCGTGCTACCCCTACAAATTTTGGAAACTAATTGATTTTTTTTTTTTTAAATTTTTTAATTTTGTAGAATGGAGTCTAGTTTCTAAAAATGTAATTTATTTGAAAATTTGATGAACAGTTAATTTATAATGAAAAAAATACCAAACACTGCTTTTTGGCCAAAAAAAGACATACAGATAAAATAAATTATGGATGAAAGACTTAACATTTTCAGAAAGTGAAAAAAATTACATCGTTGGATACCTAAGAGATAACCCAACATTACCCATGTGCTCAATTTTTTCGATATTGAACCACGTGCAATCCTGACGGTGAGCACAAACTCGAATATGAGAAATATGGTGGAATTTTTAAAAACACGTCTTTGGTTGTTGGGAATGCCCTCCAAGCCTTTGGTTGGTATTCCAAGGCAAATACCAAGCTTAAAGTTCAATAATTCCCAAAGCAAGATATAACGCGAGCACATTATAACACACTCGCGTTATATCTCACTTTTGACATGGTTTTTGCTTATGCGGGGAACATGTCTACTAGAACATATAATGCGCTCATGTTATGTCTTACTTTAAGTTAAATGCTAATATATTACTGTATGCTGATATATTTTTATGTACATGTATGTATGTATGCTTGTATGGATGTAAAATTATATGTACATATGTATTATGCTTGTATGTATGGGGTAAGTGCATCAATCTGTGACACAATTTTGGCTCTTAAGATGCCACTTTTTTTTTGAAATCAAGAAAATCTGATTTGCACAAGAAAATGAAGATAGTTACGCTCAAAATTTTAAGATGCGGCAAGAACAAAAGTTGAAGTGCTCTAAGTCTAGTTTCTAAGCTAATATTATTTTTTGAAATTAATAAAGATTAAGGGTCTCAAAAAGGGGGGGGCCAAAACAAGTCTTGTTTTTATCAAAAAAAATAGCATAGCGCTTGGGGGCTTCCCCCTTTTTGGTTAACTTTTTTTTAGAATTTCAAAAATCCCAACGGTGAGAAATTAGCTAACACCATGTAGTTTATCCTCCTTCTTTTGGATGATATTTTTAATGAATATATAATATTTTATGAATTTTCAAAGTGGAAACATCCTGAAAAGCTGAAATTTGAGTGTGCTCCCCCCCAAATTTTTTGCAAACTAATCGAAAATTAATTTTTTTTTTCATCATGTGTAGAATGGAGTCTAGTTTCAAAAAATGTAATTTGTTTCACATTCTGATGAACGTGTAAAAATCTATCTTAAACCTAGCACATGTTGGTTTTTGACCAAAAACAAAGGAATTTACAATAGAAGCCATGGATCAAAACCTTAACTAAATCAAAATGAAAAAAGAATTATATATTTAGATAGCTGAGATAGAGGTTAACACTATCACGGTTTTTTTTATAAACTTGCATTGGAAGATGTGCAAATGAGATGGGGAGCATGGTCAAAAATATGAGAAAATTTAGCAAATCTTGTTAATTAACACATCTAAAGCAGGCCTTTTGGTGAGCGCCAAATGTGATGAGTCATTTGGCGAGCACCAAATGGCCTGCTTTGCACAGAACTAGATTTTCGCTTTTTCTATCAAGGAAATTATATACATGAAATAAACATTTAAGTATAAGTATAATTTGACATTTACATATGGACATTTACTTTCTTATACTTTAAGTTATATTTCATGTATATATAGGCAGGATGTTTGAGAGTGGTTTCAGATCTCTAAGAGTTATAATGCAAATTCTAGTTTTTGGAAGATCTTAAAAATTTTAGACTTAGTCAAATTTCAGTAATCAGCATATCAAATTTCAGTAATCAGGAGGTCAAATTTTAGTACTCAGGAGGTCGAATTTCATCTATCTCACTTATTTTCATCTCTTATTCTCTAGACCTCTCTCTTTCTCACTATCTCCATCCCTTTATCTAACAATATCTTCCTTGAGCTCAAGAACTATGTCTCTACATGTCCATCTCTCTCTCCTTCCCTCTCCAATATCTATCTCCCTCCCTCCTTCCCTCTCTACATTTTTCTATCTCTCATCCCTCTCCTTTAATCTCTATATATATCTCTCTACTCTCTACACCTACCTATCCCTCCCTCCCTCCCTCTCCTCTCTTTCTCTCTCTCTCTTTTCCTCGCTCTCCTCCCCTCTCTACTCTCCTATGTGCCATTCTCTCTCCTTCCCTCTCTGGTTCTCTCTATCTCACGTCTCTCTCCTACC
>CM021104.1:121406222-121423301 GCA_007115665.2 Sequoiadendron giganteum | reverse complement strand
CTCTCTCTCAAGACTCTCCCTCCTACCCCTCTCCCTCTCTCAGGTCTCTCTCTCACTCACTCCATCTCTCTATCTCCCCTCTACCCTTAAACCTTCTACCCCCCCTCCCTCTATCTCTCTCCCCTCTACCATAAACCCTCTACCCTCTATCTCTCTCCCACTCCCTCTCTCTCTTTCTCTCTCTCTATCTCACATCTCTCCCTCCTACCCTCTCTCCCTATCTCAAGTCTCTCTCTCTCACTCACTCCTATATCTCTTTGCTCTACCCTTAGCCCTCTACCCTTAACCCTTAAACCCTTAAACTCTCTACCCTCTATCTCTCTCCTGCTTGCTCCCTCTCTCTCTCAAGACTCTCCCTCCTATTTGATTCTTCTTACTAATCCAAATGACATTCCCAAATTACTATAATTGATTGAAGGGAGTTTTAATTCTTCTTTAAAGAATCCAATGAACCAAATCACACAAAAACAGAAAATTTGTACTGAGAGAGAGAGAGGAGACATGGTTGAGATATAGTGATGGAGGGAAAAGTGAGTAAAGAGAGGGGGAGGGGAGATAAAGATAAATATAGAGGGAAGGAGATGTAGAGAGAGATGATATATAAAGAGAAGTGGAGAGTGGATGTATGGTGGGAGAGGAAAGGAGGAGATTGAGGTGAGTGTGTGAGAGAGGGATAGAGAGTGAGAGGAGAGAAAATGAGGGGATAGAGGAAGGGGGAGAGAGAGAAATAGATTATATAGGGAAGGGGGGAGAGATATAGAGTAGAGAGGGAAGGAGAGAGTAAGAGAGAAAGATGGGTGAGGGAGAGAGTGGTAGGTAGTGGAGTGAGAGGTAGGTAGAGATGGAAGGAGAGAGGGATGGATAGGAGGGAGAGAGGGAAGGAGGGAGAGTGAGATGGAGAGAGTGGTGGGATAGAGAGTAGAGAGGTAAGGAGAGAGAAATAGGTATAGAGGGACAACTAGGTAGAGAGAACTAGATAGGGAATATTAGGTCTCTCACTCACTCACTCACTCCCTCTCTCTATCTTAGGTCTCTCTTTCTCACACACTCACTCACTCCCTCTATCTCTCTCCCCTCTACCCTAAACCCTAAACCCTAAACCCATAAACCATAAACCATTAAACCCTCTACCCTCTACCCTCTACCCTCCCTCCCTTTGTCTCTCTCCCACTCCCTCCCTCTCTCTCTCTTTCAAGTCTCTCCATACCACCCCCTCTCCCTCTCTCAGGTCTCTCTCTCACTCACTCAATCCATCTATCTCTCTCCCATCTCCCTTAAACCCTATACATTGGATCCTCAACCCTCATCTATCTTTGTCCCTCCCTCCTCTTCTCTCCTTATCTCTATCTCACTTCTCCCTCCATCTCTCTATGTCTGTCTTTGTCTACCTCTCCATCTCTCTCAAGTATCTCCCTCCCACCCCCTCTCCCTCGCTCTCTCAAGTCCCTCTCCCTCTCATTCCCTCTATCTCTCTCCCAATCTCTCTCCCTCTCTTGCTCTCAATTCTCTCCCTCCCACCTACTCTCCCTCCCTCTTTGTCTCTCAAGTCTCTCCCTTATATCCCCTCTCCCTCTTTCAAGCCTCTCTTTGTCTCTCTCACTCACTCCCTCTATCTCTCTCCCACATCCTCTCTCTCTCTCCCACTCCCTCTCCCTCTCTCTCTCTCAATTCTCTCCCTGCTACCCCCTCTCCCTCTCTCAAGTCTCTCTCACACACTCACTCACTCCTTTTATGTCTCTCCCCTCTACCCTTATCCCTCTACCCTTAACCCTCTACCCTCTACCCTCAACCCAATACCCTCAACCCTAATCCCTCAACCCTTAAACCCAATTAAACTCTCTACCCTAATCCCTAAACCCTTAACCCTTCAACCCTCATCCCTCAATCCTCTACCTTCAATCCTAAACGCTTAACCTTAAAACCTCAACCCCTATACCTTGTACCCTACCTTGACCCCTAATCCATCAACCCTATACCCTCAACCATCTACCCTCATCCTTAAAATCTTGACCTTCAACCCTTAAACCCTAAACCATTAAACCCTTAACCCTCAATCCTCAACCGTGAACCCTTAATCCCTTAATCCTCAACCCTTAAACCCTAAACCCTGAACCCTTATACCCTATACCTTATACATTAGACCCTTAATGCTAATCCTTCAACCATATACCCTTAAACCTATACCCTAAACCCTCTACCCTCAACCCTAAACCCTTAAACCTTATACCCTCTACCCTCTACATGTTAGAATAGGTATTTTTATGCTAGGCATGGTCCTCTTTCTCACCGAAACACGTAGAATCGCTCTGAGCTTTGTTCCACTAGATCGATCCCTTAAGGGTCCAAACTGCAAAATGGCAGCAAAATTCAACATGCTAGTACTCAGATACGGTGACACTTAGAAACTTCTCGTCTAATCCTATAGAAAGATGTTGGGCCCCTCTAGAAAAACCTCTCTCGGTTTTGGCTATCTTGTAGTGGTTTTCTCGTAGCGGTGGATTTTCACTTGATGGAAAAAGTGTCAAATTCAAGCAGTGCAAAGTTGCAAGCTGGTGCAACTTTCGCTCTGCAACTCGTGTGACCAAACTAACTACTCCAACATGTCCGAATAGGTATTTTTATGCTAGGAAAGGTCTTTTTTTGCTCTAAAACACGTGGAATCACTCTGAGCTACGTTCCACCAAATCAATCCCTTAAGGGTCCAAAGTGCAAAATGGCTGCAAACTTCAGCATGCTATTACTCAGATAACATGACACTTAGAAACTACTCATTTGATCCTACAGAAAGATGTTGAGCCCCTCTAGAAAAACCTCTCTCGGTTTTGGCTATCTTGGAGTGGTTTTCTTGTGGAGGCGGATTTTCACTTGATGGAAAAAGTGTCAAATTCAAGCAGTGCAAAGTTGCAAAGTGGTGCAACTTTCACTCTACAACTCGTGTGGCCAAGCAGAATGTTCCAAAATGTTCGAATAGGTATTTTTATACTAGGCATGGTCCTCTTTCACACCAAAACACGTGGAATCGCTCTGAGCTACGTTCCACCGGATCGATCCCTTCAGGGTCCAAAGTGCAAAATGGCTGCAAACTTCAGCATGCTATTACTCAAATAACATGACACTTAGAAAATTCTCATCTAATCCTATAAGATTGTGTTGATCCTATCTACAAAAACCTCTCTCAGTTTTGGCTATCTCAGAGTGGTTTTCTAGTGGTGGCGGATTTTCAGTTGATGGAAAAAGCATCAAATGCAAGCAGTGCAAAGTTGTAGAGTGGTGCAACTTTCGTTCTGCAACTTGTGTGACCAAGTGGACTGTTCCAACACATCCAAATAGCTATTTATACACTAGATATGGTCCTGTTTTGCACTGAAACACATGGAATCACTCCGAGCTATGTTCCACCGGATCGATCCCTTAGCTTTGAGGAGTCTTAAGCTACAAATTTGTAAGTTGCTTAAAGAAAAAAAATTGAAATGATATTGAATGGCCCACTTAGCACTCATTGCATCTAAGTGATGCTCACAAAGGTGATGCACTAGGCCTTCTTAGGAGGTCACCCATTCCGATATACTCCAGCTCAAGCGCTTAACCACAAAGTTTTCTCCCCGAGGTTAAGTCCACTTAGCTTGCAACCCCATTTGCAAAACCTTCAGCAAGTGTTGTGCCTTATGAAACATTCATTATAGAGCCCCTTTAGCTCATCAATTGATAAGTAGGAGGTATTTTCTACAATGTGTCAAATTGTGATATTACTATCAGGATTCCATTGAGCAATCATTTGTAGTATTAGATATAGCTCTAGCTTCTACCGTATTGCACATGATTGCAGATAGTTTCAAAGATCTAGTTAACATCAATAGTTCACATTACTCAAGAAGGATGAACATCTTAAAGACATTTGTGGAACCTTCTTGTGGACTTGGGGTTGCAATATTTGATCTACAACATGTTCTACCATTTCTTCAGTAGGATCAAGAACACACATAATGAAGGTGTGTTTGTAGCCATGAAAGATTATGGTTCGAACTATCCAGGAGAGTGATGTTTTATCTCGACCAACCATATCTATACCATGGTTTATTTGGAAACAAGGATGGGTTCTCTCTTCATTGGCATATGCATTATTCCTTGATGTGTTCACATTAGTGTTACAAGACTAGGACTCACCTCGGACTTGACAAACCATTTTTTTCTTAGACTCGGGCTTGGAGCCCAGACTCGAAAAATAGAAAAACCTAAGAAATTCAAAGATTTGTAAGGATTTAAAACTTGTTTCATGCACCCTTTAATAAATAAACCTTAAAGACACAATAGCATCATCAAATAGAAATTACTATGATCCCATACACAAACATACATCAATCACATAAGTATAAGCAAAAATTTTAGCTGAAGGAAATAACACATTTAGATATATAAATATTGTGATATTACTATCAGGATTCAATCATGTAGTTTTACAAGTCAAACTCATTGACCCATGATTCATCAGTAGTGGTTCACAAGAACCCATCTCTCATGATAATGAATGGTTCATAAGGAGGAAGATAAATATTCATACATTTCCTCTATCACAAATGATATAAGTGCTTGGTTTCATGAAGGTCATGAGACAACCATTAATGGGGAGTGGATACATGAAGAACTAATGGAGAATGATAATGGCTTCAAACCTGCTATAAAGGAACAAAAAAATTGTTTCAATGATGCAAGAGGTTTTTGGTTTCACTACCAAAATGAGCCTACGAAGAATGCATGTGAAACTCCTTTTGATCTTGAGGGTGTACTTACTCCATGTCAAGGATCATGCATTGAGGATGACATAGATCAATGCTAGGGCTAACCAATTAATAATTATACATGTGAATAAGTCAAACATGTACATGTCAATAAGGGAAGTACAAGTACTCAAAAACACGTAAGCCTCAAAAAGTATACACATGAATACATAGTATACACAAATTAAAACAAAGTATATGCACGAATACAAGGTATATTCATGAAAACATGTAAGCCACAAAGTATACAATTGAATGAACGTAAATCACAAAGTATACACGTAAGTTGTAAAGTATACACTTGAATATACATAACTCATATATATTGAACCATCAATTTAGAATGCAAATATGGACAAGCATCGATAAAAGATATTTGTATTAACCAAATAGCCATGTACGAATACATAAATTTATGTCGATATAAGTATGAAATATATGTAAAAAATAGCCATATAGGCTTACGAGAATGCCATCTAGGCATACAATGTCAAATATGTCCAATAAAAAATATGTACAAAACTGCCATGCAAGCATACAATAAAGGACTCTGGAATCAAAATTCATTGCTCTCCATGCGCAGGAAATAAAATCTTTCCCTTTCCTTTTTGCTCAGATGGCGATAGGTCTATCACTCATTTTTGCTACACTCGTGGAGTGCTCCTGCTACTCCTCCTAGGGTTTAGTTCATGGTGAAGTTTTAACTGTTACAATAAGAAGTAAAGACATGAATATATAGAAATTATATTATAAAAAATGATATATTTGACAAAATAATCACTTACAGCCATCTCACGATCTCTCTCCACGAGGGAAATATCCTCACGCCCATGCTCAGGCGTGCTCAAGCCCTGTATAAACCATACAAATAGACAAAAACTACGTGAATCAATAATGGTTTGATTTCTCACTAACTAACATCTATAACAACAAATGTAAATTAAAATTTACTAATTTTCCTCATACCTCTTATGTCAGAGCCATCGAGGATTGTATAGCAGATGTCACACCAATATCCATTTCCCTCGTCACATTCGAAGGTGTATCATCTCGCAACAACTGAAAATAAAACAACAAATTATTCAATGTAATTAACGATGTGCATGTATAAACTACACAAATCTATTAACTACTTGATTCATTAGTTAAACTCTTTATTCTATTACCTGTGTGAAGGTTTGAGTAAATCCACCGCCACTGGGAAGTGTTCCATCAAAACCTCCAATATTAGTTTGTTCAACATCCAAAATTGCATATTAAATTACCATTCGTAAAACAATGCCATTAATATGCAATAAACTTATAATTGTTTACTAGTTACATACCCTAGCGATAAGTGTACTACAAAAATAGGTTGGTGGGGGGCCGGTGTATCCAGTCTCAACACTGCGACCCTGCAATTTTATTAAAATCATATTACATTTTTAGTTAATCTTGCATTTCAAAATCAAAATTTAATAAATTAAATTCAATGAACACATGCACTAACTTTTACCTGACTATCAATGCCATATTCCTCATGCAAAATGTCAGCTGCCCTCTCCATCTCCACAATTGCAGACGAATCCTGCATACTAGTCTCTTGAGGGTCGGTGGGGTCATGTGAACAAGTAGCCCTGAAAGATTGACACACATGTGTTCAAAGGCCACCACTAGAAGACTCCCTTGGATGGTGTTGTAGAATAGGGCTAGTATGATGGATGACACTTTGGGTCAAAGTGTTGATTGCCTGCAATGTCTCTATGTCAGCACTTTCCTTCACAATGGAAGGCATAACAATGTGCTCATGAGGTGGCCTAGCGAGAGCTCATCTACCTTGTTGTGTAGGATCCGGTTGTGCACTAGGTCTATCCTGAGCTGACCCCCCACCTCTCCCCTAGAAATCCCTCATATCAAAATAATTTGGGATTTTTTTCAATATGAACTCACTGTATAATTTCCTAAGGAAATATTGCAGGACCTCACAATTGTTGCACGGTGGGTAATCAAAGACCATGTACCACCTATCATAAAACCACTCCTTCATTTATTGGTGGCGGCACCAATGGATAGGAAACCTCTTCGCATTGAGGTTGATATTTTGTTTTGTGCGTGGGTCGGTGAATAATGAGCACAAATCACCTTTTGTTATTTTTAAATCTTTCACATCCTTGTATGATGGTTTATTTGCATAATAGTCCCTAGCCGCCTGCCTCCTATCTTCCCATCCAATTATTTTTTTGCTAATTGAATCTACATTTGTTAACATATCTTTCAATGAATTTTCTAGGGTCATTCTTTTTGTGGTTGAACCATTTGGATCACTCAACCTATTGATCAAATCCTCAATTTTTTTTCTGTTGTTCTCAATTTCACTCATTAAATTTTGTTGAGTGCCAGGAGGGGGTTGAGTGATTGGTGGAGGAGTTTGATGTTGTGTTTGATCTTGATCTTGAGGATTTGGTTGGTCCTCCTGCTGAGGATTTTGAGGGTTTATAGGTTGATTTGCATCTCCTAAAAATTGAAACAAATAGATATCAAATTCAACCTAAAACTAACAAATTCAAAACAAAAACCATAGAATCCTTACCTCTTATAGCTCCTCGTCGTCATGGCACCATCGTTGTGAAGAAATACGGATTCTTGGTGAAGAAATTCTTCTCCTAGAACGCGAGTGCAATATTTTGGGGTTTTTAGCCACGGGTGCAACAAAAAAACTAGTCGAAATGCAAATGAGAGATTTGCATTTGTTTTTTTGCTTTTAACAGTTGATAATGCGAGCGCGTTATAACGCACTCGTGTTATGGTTTTCATCTTTTTTTTTTCAGGTGTCCACAGAATTGCTACCCATTTCCATGCACCTGCCTAGGTATGCTAAATTTTGTGAAGAACATGGGATTCAGAGACAATTCTCTACTCCTAGGACTCTGTAGAAAAATTGAGTTGTTGAAAGAAAGAACTGGACTGTATAGGAGATGGAAAGAATATTTTGAGTCAAGAAAATCTATTAGATATGCACTAGAGAGAAGTAGTTCAAATTGTGGTATATGTTTTGAATAGAGCTCAAGTCATATGCAAGATTGACAAAACACCATATGAGTTGTAAAGAGGAAGACCGACTTCAATTAGACATCTCAAGATTTTTGGAAGAAAATACTACATCAAAAGAGATGAAGAAAATTTGGGTAAGTTTGATTTTAGATCTAATGAAGGTATTTTTCTTGTTTACTCTATGAAAGGTAAATCATATAGATGTTACAACAAAAGGATAAAGAGGATTATAGGAAGTGAAAATATGAGAGTTGATGAAACAATTTAGTCTATTGGTGCTTTGGAAGTAGAAGATGATGAAGAACCAATCCACAGTAGTGATGAAGACTCACAAGTTGTTACAAAAACTCCAACAAAATAACTCTAAAGATTATATTATAGGAGATAAAGATAGTGGGGTTCAAACCTGGAGGAGAGTTGAGAAGGCAAATGAGCAAGTGCATTTTTCTCTTCTATAAAAGATAGAACCAAAGTATTATAAAGAAGCAAGAAATGAGAAAGGTTGGATATAAGCTATGGAGGAAGAGTTGAATCAGATCAAGAAGAATGAAACTTGGGAACTAGTACCAAGACCTAAAGGAAAGAATATAATTGGAACCAAGTGGGTTTTCAAAAACAAGATAAATTAAGAATGTGAAGTGATCTATAACAAGGAAAGAATTGTGTGTAAAGGATATGCTCAGGTTGAAGGTGTAAATTTTGAAGATACATTTAATTCGGTAGCAAAGCTGGAAGAAATCAGGATGTTTTTAACTCTTTTTTCATTCAAGAATTTCAATGTATATTAGATGGGTGTTGATTCAACATTTTTTAATGGACAACTAGAAGAAGAGGTATACATTGAACACCTAGAAGGGTTTCAATGTTTAGACAACCTGGATTATCTATGTAGATTGAAGAAGACTATTTTTGGATTCAGACAAGCTCCCGGAGATTAGTATTCAAGGTTGGATGAATACTTGCAGTAGCAAGGGTTCTAGAGAGGAAGTGTAGATAGTAATTTGTACATAAAAACAAAAGGCGATCAACTATTTATATTTATGGTCTATGTGGATGATATCATTTTTGGTGGTAGCAGTGATAACATGTGTAAAGTGTTTCAGAAGGAAATGTAAATTGAATTTGAAATGGCAATGCTAGGTGAATTATTTTTCTTTCTTGGGTTACAAATTGCATAATCAGGCAAAGGCATATTCATCTCCCAAAATAAATATACAAATATACAAAGGAGATGCTAAGTAAGTTCAAGATGGAATATTACAAATTGGTGGGTACGCTTATGGTTACCAAATGTAATTTGAGTAAAGATGATGAATTTTCTTTGACAAACTAGACCTTATATAGATCCATGATTGGAATTTTTTTCTATGTGATAACATCTCGATCAAATATAATATAAGTAGTCGGGTTGGTTGATAGATTTCAAGAAGTAACTATGGAAACTCATGTCAAAGTGATAAAGATGATATTCAAGTATCTGAAGGCTACAATGGATTATGGCCTATGTTATCCAAAGAGTGATATTTTCACTCTAATAGGAATCAATTTCTTTGTCTATAGTAGAGGCAGAATATATTACAACAGAATCTTGTACTAAAGTAGTGTGGATGAAGCAAAATATGAAGGAGATGAAGATTTAATTTGAAGAACCCATTTCTATTCTTTGTGATAATACCAGTGCCATAAACATTTTAAAGAAACTAATGATTCACTCAAGGATTAAAAAAAATTGCAATATAGTATCATTTTTTGTGAGAGAAGGTTGTAGAAAAGGAGGTGAAGTTGGGATATGTTGAGACCAAGGAGCAAGTAGTAGATATCTTCACAAAACCACTTCCTAAGGATACTTTTGAGTTTCTTTAACAGAATTTGGGAGTTATTTCTCTCTCCTCTTGAATCAATATGAAGCACAAGGAAAGGGGGGGAATTATCTCCCTATCGCAAAAAGGTTGGGTGGTCTTATGGATTATTATCAATAGCAATGTGGTCTAGACTCAAGGGGAGTCTATCCAGGAAACAAAATTTTGAATTGTTTAGAGTGTTGAAAATACAAAAGGGGGGGAAGTGGAACTCATAGGAGTGTTTACCTTTGCCATTGATTTCAAAGGGTCAGAAAGTGAACTCAAAATTTTATATCTTCTAAGGAGAAGAAATGTCTTTGTGTATGTCCAACTAGTTTCATGGTTGGCCCAGTATTTTGTTGTTTTACATCAATAAAAAAGGGGGAGATTATTGAACAAATATTTTCATTGATGTCAAAGGTTGTCAGTGATGTAGTTGATGTTAGAGGTTATCATTGATGCAATAATAAGTTTTATTTCAAAGGAGTTCTCTATGTAAGGCTAAATATATAATGGTATTTGAATTATCAAATTATATTCCCCTTGACTTATCATTTTGAGTTGCAAAAGTATGTTGTATTTCAGAATTTTAGTATGGCTACATACCTATCTATGTTGGTAATTTTACTTTCATGACATAAAATCAAGAAATATATATTATTAGATGTTAAGGAGTGTTTGTATGACTGTTGTATGCTTGTAATATCATTTTACATCCATTCACCATGATAGTGGTGGTCTAAAAGTCTGTACTAAAAAAATTTAATTCAGTGTTTAGGGTAGAGAGATTTCTTTGGCAATATAATTATGGTCACCATTTCTTTCAAAAATGGATTTTGGCTCTACAATTTGAGAAAGGAGTATGTCCTACACATGTTCTATCTTATTCCTAAGTTTTCAGAGGATATGTTCAGCATGCAAAAATAATGAAGTGACAGAAGGCTCTTTATGCCTATCTGTCAATTTGTTTGTGTTCAAGAATTGTGTAGTAATGGCTAGTTGCATACAAAATTAAAATATTATGTGTGATGTTAAGATAGGACCTGGTTAAGGTTATTATGGTAGTGCACGACATCATGTTCTTTTTGTGAGAACAATTTCTTTTTTTTGGACTGATCCATTACATGTTTCATGTATTTTGAATTTAGGTCCATCTTATGTCATCCTGGTTATTTGTGAACCCCTAGCCAACATGTAAGATTGTTAACATAATTTCATGTATATATATCATTGATTTATGGATGCATAGTTTGAATTTTAAGTGTGTGCAAGGGTATAAATTAAAGAAGGTGGTGAATATACAAGGAGACAATTGTGAATTCAAAGGAATTGCATCTCAATGTATGCACTAGTATCAAAAAATCATAAGAAGTGTGGAATATTGTTTGTAACTAGAATATAAGTGTATGAGATGTATTCAGTTACATTTGAAGGTCCACAATCTTTATCTTTGTAATTCGGTAGGACTGATGCTCTACCAGTTGTACTGATTCAATTGAGGATTGGTGTCTCTAGTAGGTTGGTGCCTACAAACACAATAGGGGATTGGTGTCTCCAGTAGGTTGGTGCCTACTTCATATTATAAAATTCACTTGTACATTCTTATTTGTGAGGCTAGATTTGGATAGTAGTCCCAAGTAGCTATTCTCACCATGGTTTTTCCCATCTTGGGTTTCCATGTATATTTGGTGTTCTCTTGTGTGAATGTGTGCTCTTGATTTTCATTAGTTAGTGGTTATGTTGATTCAAGTTGTATGATATGTGCATTTGAGCTAATATTTTTAAATAGATTTGATCCACTTATTCACCCCTCTCGGTAGATTGTGTACCCTTCATATTTATCATATAATTAGTGAGAAAAAATCAATGAAGGTAGAATTAATATTGATGATTCATCCAAAAGAATATTTTTGGGGCTTATTGAGTAGATTTTCCTTATACCTATAGGGTTTGCTAACACATTTCAATTTTTTGTTTATTGGATTTTATTCTCTCACCACTTGCATGTTTATCAAGGTGAACTACTAACACTTAGAGAAATAGAGAATCTTGTACTTATTATGACAAGTTTCTAGAATAAGGGAGATGCACAAATTTTTCTACAAAAGGTTGTTGAGAGGTGATAAAATTAAAAATATTATAAATAATTCTTATACATATATTATTTGAGAGATGACAATAACAATAAGAAAAAAATTGATGATACTTTGCAAGAAAAGTCAATAAATATTACATTATATAACTAAATGATGTATAAATCAAAGGTTCTATATACTAACTTAGTTTAATATATTAAAAAATATTATCTTCATCATCATCGTTGTCACCAACACCCTCACCAATGTCATCATTGTCTTGACATTATCATCCCCACCATCATTAACATAGTTTTCTTTTTTCAAAGAGACTATTATTGGGATACGGTGCAGGGAGTAAAAGCTATCACAACCTACCGCATAGGACTTGCAAAACCTCAAGTCAACAAGGAATTTAGAGTAAGGGGTTCCCTATAAGGGTCACATCTCTATAAGAGGCAAAGCATTAATATATGTATATAATAGATATCAAATTAAGAGAAGATAATAGAGAACCATAAGAAGTGACTATAATATAGAGAAAAGACTAAGACCTGCTATTGTAACTATTATTGGAATATATATATATATGTGTGTGTGTGTGTGTGTGTGTGTGTGGAGTTATGAGGATTTAATACATGTATGTGTTGTGGATAACTGTTGTTATTATTTAAGTTATATATGAAATGTTGATAGATGTAGATCTTCCTACTGCACTTAGTATTTTCTGTCAATGTATCCTCTAGGGTATAAAAAACCTACATGAGGGATACTAGAGTACGTATCTCTAGATTTTAATTCCCCATTTCCTCTTTCCAATATTGGTTTAATTTTTGATACCCTATACTAAAGAATGAAGAAAATTTAGAGTAAAATAATAAAATAATAACAATAAAAAAGAAGAAATAACAAAGGGATTTTTTTACATACACCACTATTAGGTGCTACCTTTGTGAGATGGGGTAGGAACTTAAGGGATGACAAATGGAAATGGGGAGTGATTTGAAAATATGTCTTAAAACTAACCATGGGATATTTAAGGATTAATGGAAACCCAAACCAAAAAATCCATGGCTTTGAAAGAAGATAATAAAAGGAAAGTAAAGGTTATTGAAATAATTAAGTTGGAACGGGAAATGAATGTAGAAAACAAAAGGTTGAAACAAACCCAAGATCGATAGGAAAGATACCACAAAAGGATGGAAGACAAATAAAAGAGGAAAAGAGCACATGAATTAACATTAGCAATAGAAAATATAAATGAAGAGGAGGAGAACACCACTAAGGTTTTGTTGAGTGTGCCATTTTGGGTGCAACCAAAGAGGTAAGGAAAGAGATAAATCAAATTATTTCTATAATGGAGAGAATAAATCAATTATACAAAACATAGAAGGAGAGATCAAAGATTGTGACAACACAAGAAAATATTTAGAACAATCAAATATAACACCACCTATAACCATAACACCAATTGCTTATCTAGAATAGAAAAATATCCAATTAAAGATAAATGAGTATTTTTAATTGGTAGGGACCCCTATGCAAAATCTTCAAAATATAATATTTTATGTCAATTACCTGGATGAGTTGGTAACTAGAAGTATTTTGAGAATATGAGGAGAAGATATGGTAGAAAATAAAGAGGATCTTGTGAGTCTAACAACCTTTAATGAAACAATACCATAAACTAATCAAATGAAACTTAGTAAAAAATAAGCATCTCCAAGAATGAAGAAACAATTTGAATAGACACAACCTCAGACCAAGAGTCACCCTTAATGCCGTTAAAATGAAGGATAATTTTTGTAGAAGAAATAGAACACATCTTAAACAAAGAATATATAGAACAAGAAGGAGAGGAGGCTAACATAGGCAACCTAGGGACATATCAATTTGACATAAGATATATAGACAATGAATACGAAGAAAAAACATACATGAATACTCGTAGGAAATTACCCATTTTTAGGAAAGATACCAATGAAGCAATAAAACATATATTTATCCTAGAACCAATGTGGTGGAGACAAAACATAGCCAAGGATAACACAAAAGTATTTGAATTTATTGGATCCATGCATGGTGACACCCTCAAGTGGTATCAAAAAACCTATCTCAAGAATGATAAGGAGTGGGATATAGTAAAACAAGACTTCTTAGTGAACTTTGATGCTCTAGAACCACCTATAAAAGGATTCAACAAACTTTGAGAACTTATATAGAATGAAGATGAAACCGTAAAATAATTTGATAAGAGATTTAAAGAAATAACTAGAAGATTAAAAGAACCATTGACTGAAAGTCAAAAAATTGGATAGTTCATATCCAAAGTAATACCAAAAATTCCAATAGCCTTAGATGGAAGAAATTTAAATACCTATCTGGAACTGGTCACTCTGGCCTATTGGATCAAAAACCAATCTTGGTGAAAACATGATGGGAAAAAAAGAGAGCAAATAATTGGAGAAATTAAAACTAAGAATATAACTATTAAGACTCTAACAATACCTTATGGTGAAACAAGAGATGTTTGCACTGAGACCCAATATTTGGTGTACCTATTATGGAAGAGAATGACACTTAAGAAATGAATGTTTGAAGGAAATTGGAGATAATAAAGAAAACACATTACGATTAGATCTACAAACATTACCAAAAAAGATAAACTTCATCTACTACGACACTTGTAAAGAATGGAATGATCATGAAACAGAGGATTGTCCCTTGCAATTATTTTAATTAAGAGAAGACCCAACCATAAAAATCCATAGTGACCAACATAAATTGTCATATATCAAAGGTCTAGTAGAAATACCACTTTATCAACAAGACCATGAACATAAAGTGTCACAATGGTAAAATAAGAGGAATATTGATTCCATACAAAACCAACCGTATCAAGACCCATTAATTAAATAGGCCAATTTTGAGGAGATAGAAGCAAAGGTAGAGGAAGGAGAAGACGAACACATGCCACATAATTCAGATGTGGTAAATAGGGACAATTCATAACAAAATGTTGGGGTGATAGGAAGAAACCCTGTGGATTTTGTGGAAGCACATAACATGAAATATTCAACTATGATAAAGCCCAAACCTATTATAGGAATGCAACAACACAAATAAAAAGTGAAAAACTTCAAGATCCAAATCCATCTAGAGGAGAAAGATTACTAAGGAAAATACCAAAGGAATATGAGGACATAGACAAAAGATGCCAAAAAGTAAGACAAATTGATATCAAGACTAATGGGACTAGTAAGTCCAAAGTAGAAGATCAGGTAGATATAAGAGTAAAGAATAAAGAAGTAGTAATAACAATACAAGGGACAAATATCACTAATAAAAAAAATATAACTATAAAATAACAAGAAACTACACATGATAAGGAATTCTACCGAACTAAGAAACAACATGATCAAATAATAGAAGAAACAAGGAAAACTATTACAAGAGAACAAGACAAATAAGTATAGCATAACACATAATTTTCCAAACAAGAAGTGGGAATACTTAAACAATTGATAAAAATGTCTAAAAAATATAACATATTGGATAAACTAAAACAATTTTTCCTTTTGGAAAAAATAAAAATAAAATACCACAAATCAGAACAACAAGAAAGAATGATAGACAATGGAAGATAAGACCAATTATGAGTATGGTAAGCATAGACCACAAGAAGATAACTAATGTAATAGTGGACTTAGGATCCAACATAAACATGTGTCCAAAATGGGTGTGGGAACAAATAAGGAAGACAAAAATTGAACAAACACCTTATAATATTATTTTAGCAGATGGTGTAGGGATGAAAACCTTGGGAACATGTGGTGGTACTTATTTAATTTCTAGCCTCCTTGACCTTTTGGCCTTTTGGATATGAAAATCCTTAAATTTTGCAAGGATATGTTAAATATATTTTCATTAGTGCCCCTAAAACCCTAGCTTTGATTCAAAACCCTAGAGTATACCTAAAACCCTTGCACTTTTCTTATATTTCATTGTTGACCTTTAACCTAGGTTGCCTATCCTTTTATTCCCATTTTTGTGAATATTTAATATATTTATAAAAGGTATTGAAATATTTTGGGTTCCATTAGATATGCATTGATGTTTCACATAGTCTCTTTGGTTCACTAAATATTTTTCTATTCTATCATTCTCCACACAAGCCTATGAAATGCCTTTACAACATTGATGTGTACGAAAATAAAATTA
Source organism: Sequoiadendron giganteum (assembly GCA_007115665.2). Lineage (NCBI taxonomy): Eukaryota > Viridiplantae > Streptophyta > Pinopsida > Cupressales > Cupressaceae > Sequoiadendron > Sequoiadendron giganteum. The sequence goes on along the minus strand of CM021104.1, from coordinate 121,407,359 downwards.
TAAGCAACATTTTTATGCTAATATCTTAATTCCTCTAGTGAATCCTCCCTCACATTGTTCATCATTGATCCCTTTTTCTAGTAGCCTTAAGTTGTTTTAAAGGCACATGCATTTTAAGAACCTTTAGTATTGCATAAATTCTTTGCATCATGGGACCCTTTGTTCTAAAGGTATTAGTCCCCATAATCTTGAGGAATTCCTTTCTTTCAAGCAAAAGATATGGATTTAATCATTTTGTGCAAGTTATAGCCTTCATTAAGCATTGTTTAGCTGAGCTAATTTTCCCCAAAATCCCAAAAATTTCATAGCATAAGGAGATCATACCAAAGTGAAATTGCTAAATATTTTTGAGCAACAAGGGTTTTCATAGTAGAATTAGGTCTTTCGATCGATGGTAAACAAGCAAGTAAATTTGATCATCTTTGTACATTTCTAAGAATAAAATAGCATTGGTCATTTGGTTTCAAGTATATTGAAGGGATTTTAAGACTATGGAAGGGTAGATATTGAGGAATTTAATAGACACCTTCAAAGTGTAAAATTCAAAATACTAGTTTGAGAATCATGTTTGGTACTTCAAGGGGTTACAAGAGGGGTTTGGACGAAGATCATGGCTAGTTACAAGGATCGTATAAAAGGCCAAGAATAACATAGGGGTATAGGATTTCATCTGATAATATTTTTGACAAAAATGAAAATTATAGACACCCCATAGTCCATGTTCAGGGTTACACCCTTTTCAAGAATGCTTTCTAAAAATCCCTAACAAATAGGCCTATATGTAACATATGGAAATTAGGGTTGGGAAGGTTGGTGGTGCCCAATATGTTCATAAATTTTGATCTAATTAGAAAAATTTCTCAAGCTTACAACCTTGAGAATAGGGGATTGTTCTCATGGATTGGAGAATTCCTCATGCCTTTGGATAGATATTATATTTGCAGATTTTTAATCTAGACCACAATACCCAATTACCAATAAACTTGGGTGCCCTTACTAGAGATTATCAAAGGCATAAAGATAGTTAAAGAGTAAAATGGCTTCCATGTTTCGAGCCTAGAGGGCCTAATAGGGAATTAAGGAGGTTTACACGTGGGGAATTGGAGCCTTTGGCTATGACATTATTGAGGATTACTT
>CM021104.1:121377015-121406122 GCA_007115665.2 Sequoiadendron giganteum | reverse complement strand
AAGTTATAGCCTTCATTAAGCATTGTTTAGCTGAGCTAATTTTCCCCAAAATCCCAAAAATTTCATAGCATAAGGAGATCATACCAAAGTGAAATTGCTAAATATTTTTGAGCAACAAGGGTTTTCATAGTAGAATTAGGTCTTTCGATCGATGGTAAACAAGCAAGTAAATTTGATCATCTTTGTACATTTCTAAGAATAAAATAGCATTGGTCATTTGGTTTCAAGTATATTGAAGGGATTTTAAGACTATGGAAGGGTAGATATTGAGGAATTTAATAGACACCTTCAAAGTGTAAAATTCAAAATACTAGTTTGAGAATCATGTTTGGTACTTCAAGGGGTTACAAGAGGGGTTTGGACGAAGATCATGGCTAGTTACAAGGATCGTATAAAAGGCCAAGAATAACATAGGGGTATAGGATTTCATCTGATAATATTTTTGACAAAAATGAAAATTATAGACACCCCATAGTCCATGTTCAGGGTTACACCCTTTTCAAGAATGCTTTCTAAAAATCCCTAACAAATAGGCCTATATGTAACATATGGAAATTAGGGTTGGGAAGGTTGGTGGTGCCCAATATGTTCATAAATTTTGATCTAATTAGAAAAATTTCTCAAGCTTACAACCTTGAGAATAGGGGATTGTTCTCATGGATTGGAGAATTCCTCATGCCTTTGGATAGATATTATATTTGCAGATTTTTAATCTAGACCACAATACCCAATTACCAATAAACTTGGGTGCCCTTACTAGAGATTATCAAAGGCATAAAGATAGTTAAAGAGTAAAATGGCTTCCATGTTTCGAGCCTAGAGGGCCTAATAGGGAATTAAGGAGGTTTACACGTGGGGAATTGGAGCCTTTGGCTATGACATTATTGAGGATTACTTTGTGACGATATATTTTTATTATGCTAAGTTTTGGGCTTGGACAACAAGATTATGATGTTGGTGAACCTAATGGTATTAGCTGTGGACATTTAGATTAGAGATGTGAATAAACCTTATGACTAGGTTGGCTACATTACAAAAGAGTTACACAAGTCCTTGAATTCTCTCAAAAAGGACAACATAGTGCATTTTAAGTGGTATTCACTATTGTGTCACATTATCTTGTTCAATGGAGATGGTATATGGTTCCCACATATGCAAATAAGGACCATTTATAAACAAAAAGAATGATACCAATCCAAGAATGGAATTATATTTGGGATAAGAACTATGACAAGTCTAATTATTCTATTTTTGAAGATTGCTTTGTCAAGATATTTCTAAGGAACTTTGGTCTTCTAGTAGATTGGAGGTTATCAACTGATGTTGGGTAATTCTTAAGGCCTAAAGGGATAATTCCAAAAAAGGGAATCGATCACAATTGGGGTGATTGGTTATTCTAAATAGATGTCACCATAATCAAAGTAAATGGATCCCCTATTGCACCTTGTGTTCTCCCTAGTAGTGTGCTAGATCAAATTTACTTCTTGAAGATCATGTGGAAATTGAATGAGTCTGATAAGACTCATTTCAGGAATGACACGAAGCATGATATCCTCCCTTCAATAGTTGTAGTTTCATATTTTATGGTAACATCAAGAGATGATGGAATTGTCATATGGAAAATGGCTACCTTACAAAATGAAGGTAGACAATATTAGAAGGTGTGACCTAGGGCATTTTATCAATGATTAGAGGACCATTTTAAGTTGGCACCCTTCTCACATGAATGCAAGATTGTGGAGGATCTGATCAAAAGTTGTTCCATAGAAAAGGAAGTTGCAAAAAGGAGAGTTGTGTGGGTAAAAATTTATAAGGCTAAACTAAAGAGGTATCAAGTAGGGCCTTCATTTGAGGGATCATTTTCACACCTCCAAGATCCCATACTAAGAATAATGATAATGCTAGATAATGTCAATGAGTTGCTTTCAAATGTGCCAAGTCCTCTGCCAACCACTCCTAGCTCTTCCACTTCTAGAGGGGATGTTCCTCCTAGTTCTCAACAGGTCACTCCCCTACAACAAATTGACCCCTCATATAGACCATTGGTGGATTGTCCTCTAGGACCATATGAGATTTATGATGATGCAAGTATGGTTTAGATAATGTATCCTCCTCCTAGGGTCATTATTGAGAGACTCATTGATAATATATTTGTCATCAATTTTGAAATAGGTGGGCAAGTTGTGGATGATATCAAAGCTCAGGCCTATAGTGAATTTATGTAGCATGAAAAACTCATCACAACCAAGAGTTCAAATATTTTGTCCTCAAAAAAAAGGAGAGGATTTGCAATAGAGGGTTTCAAATAGGAGCCTCTCAAAGAAGGAAAGGAAAGAAATAATTGCATAATTTTGGGAAAATCTAAAGAAGGAGATGGATGCTATGACCCCTCAAAGGGGTAGGGAACTAGTGAGAAGTGCATAATTCCTTCTCTTTCCTGGATGGGATATGTCATCTACAATTGCATTTGATTCCATTAGAAGACAAGGGGAGATGATCCAATTTTGAGCTCAGAGGAGCAAGCCAAGGCCCTTTATTTTGGGTTTGGTTTCAATCCAAGGCATGAGACCTTGGCAATTTGGTCAAATTTTCCTAAGAACAATGAACCCCTTGTAATCAATGATATTAGTGAGCTCACTATAAATTTGATAGTTAGGAGAGTTGGGGATACAAGTGTTATCCAAGCAGGAACTTTCATAATCAATACAACCCTCTTCATAGAAGCAACAATGAAGAAGTTGTAGGGAGACTTGGAAAAGGCCAATGTCATTAATTTGAGATTGTTGGAGAAACTAAATATGGCTACAAGATTTCTCCCTCCACCAAATCAAGTAAGTGAATCCCAAGGATCACAAGAATAATAGTTTGATCATTGAGATCAAGAACTTTAAGGAGAATATTAAACAAAGTAATGAAGAGGCTAGAGAAGCAAGAGAGAGCAATTAAGCAATTTTTTTATTTTGTGGAAAAAATTTTGGGTTAGGTAGATAAGGTGTGGGAAAGGTATAGAATTTTGACAAATGCATATACTAGCCATGCTCAAGTAGGGGTTAGGATAAAATTATTTCAGATTAGTTGGGACCCTAAGATTACAATTTTACATATCTTTCTAAAAATCCCAATTTTGATAGCAGTCTAGTATCTGATGTTCTTAGTAAATAAAATATATTGGATGGAATTGTTTGTCATCATAATAGGTATATGAACCTTATGAGAAGAGAATTGAGTACCTTTGAAGGTTTTGAAGGTTTTGAGGAGTTTTATATGCCTTCAATTTTGAATGAGGAATAAAAAATAAGATCCTACAGGGAGTGGAGATCAAAATTTGATAATATCCCCACCTCTATGTATAGTAAAATAAATAATAATGGAGAAGTTGATGCAGAGAAATTGAATCTATGTATGGATTCACTTTCTGAGTTAGAAAATAATATGTTTGGATTCTCTAACATGGTACAAGTTTTAATTGGTGATGAATGCAAAGAACACATGGAAAGGGTCAACCAATTTCTTCCACCTATGATGGAAACATCAACAAAGGATGATAAAGACATGGAGAAGGATGGTGCAAAAAAATGAGTTGCATTTCAATCTATCTCCACCAACCATACATAATTGTTGCAATGACATGTCAAGAATGGAATGTCAGAGATTTCCTATCACCTGCAAGGAGAAATCTTAAAGAGATAAAATCCATACATCAATGTAAATGCTCTAAAATATCTCCAACCAATTTTTGGGTAGCTATTTACTTTTGTATAATTTTTTTTTTCCTTTGTAAATAGTGTCACTGCTTGATTTTTATCTTGTAGTGACTTTGGCAATGATTGAGATTTTATGCTCGTTGCTTCCTTTTTGTCTATAAAAGGAAATTTGGAGCCTCATTGTAATGATTCTAGTCCTTATTATGTAGAGGGTATGTATATTTTCAAGTCTTGTATAGTTAAGCCTTCTAAAATTTGGAGGATAAATGTTGTAAACTTCTTTTGTAAGTGACAACAAACAACTCAATTCTCCTCAAATGAATATAGGTCATACTATTAATGTCTCCATACTATAATACAATATAATTTAAATTTTAATAAATCAAAGATATTTTGAGGTTCTCATTAAACATATATTGTGATGAGTGTTTAGTTTCAAGCTTATGTTCAAGTAATAGGTGAAAATTGCTTTCAGTAGAATACTTAAGGATATTGTGGTTTTAATATGGATCTTAAAGAAGATTAACAATATTATAACTTTAATGGTTTCTTAAATTGTAATGTAATAAGATTATAAAACCATTGAGTTAGTTATTTATTTTTTCATTTAGAGAATTTTTTATATTTCAACTCTATAATGGATAAGGCACTGGTCAGACTGGTTCACAAAAATCATATCTAAGTAGAATCAAATCTAAAGTTGATTGTTATTTTTTACTTTGTTCTATTATTTATGGTCAATCCACATTATAAAAAATATAGAGCTAATATAAGGTTTTGAAGATGATTTAACCAATTAGGCTCATCCTTTATAATATTAGTGTGAAGAAAATCATTTGTTCTAGCATCATTGTAAGCATTGTGATAATTTAAATTATTTTATACAAAGGGGAATCCACCTTGGTTTTGCAAAGACTATAGTGCAGATGAGAAATAATATAGAATCTATTTCTTGTTCATTGGCCACTGACCTAGAGTTCTTGAGCATAAGATTTAGCTAATCCTTAGAGATAATTGGAAAATTAGTTGGAAACACCAACAACATGGAAACAATTAGAAATCAATGTGAAAGGAGTAAAAAAATAGTAGACTTTGAAGTAGTTTCAATCAAGGAAGCATTTGATTCATTCAATGGATTACTAGGACTAAGGTGGTTTGTAAATGAAAATGAAATTGTAAACTCTAGAAGGGAGGAAATATCATTTGTGGATGAAAAGAGAATAGATCATATCCCCTTAGGGAAAAATCCAAAGGAATCATGTATAGAGGAAGTAAACACAAAAGAATCTAATGAACCGAAAAGTAAAAACCTCTACACAATCTCATGGTTACCACAAAATGACACTTTGGAATTTTTAGAAGGAGAAGTTGAAATAGAAATCAGTACATATATCACATACACTGAGGATGTGTTAGATGCATGGATACAAGAGAAACCAAAACTTTGTTCTTGGAGGATTATTGGATTCCATAGAATATTCATGATTAAGAAGACATTGGAGGATGCTCTACATTACCACAATTACCAATAATCAACTGCAAAATACTTGTGGTGAGTCAAAATATAGTAAGGATGCTAGATCTAAAATAACTTATCATATAAATCACATCTCGCAGGGAATCACATATCAAACTACCCAAATATTTAGGAGTATGTGAATTATTATCATTTATTACATAGAAAAAAAATTTAAAACCAAGGAGATAAGACTTGACATATTACAACACACACTCATTTGTAACACCACAATTTGGCACAATTCACATAAGGAAAATTAACACAATGGGCAATATTTAAAATTTTAATCAAAACAAGATACCTACTAGAAGAAGGAGAATACAACAAGATACCAAAATATAATAGAAATAATTTATTAGATGATCATTTAACCACTTTTATTAGCACATGGAAAATAAGAAATGAATACAATGAATGATTATAAATACAAATGTTCTATTAGACTTTAACACTGGTAGCACATACTTGGTACACAAACCAAGAATGAAGAGGAGAAACAACAAATTGGACATAACTTATAATTGATTTTAGCCACACCTTTTGTTTTTTACAATGAAGACATACACATACATATCACATTAATCAAAATGAAGGGGAATATTCAAATTGGATACCACTTATAAAGAGGAGGTACTACAAACCCCTACACCACCTCTATAATCAGAAGGAACACGGTGCTACATAGAATGGCTAGATAAGTAATCTCCATTCCAACAAAGAAGATGTTATCTAACAAAACATCATGATGATACACACAACTTAGATATAGAAGTCCAACAAGGAGAAAGGGAATTAGAATCCCCGATAGAAGCTAAAAAAAATATTACAATTAACCAATCATACTAAGAGAATAAATTATTGCTAAGGAAGGAGACCCCAAACTTGCTAAACTAGGAGACTATTGGGATGATAGATTAGTGGTACAAGTTGCAAAGATCCTATCAAAATTTGAAGAGATATTCCCTAAAACATTTAAAAAATTAAAAGGGATAAAAGAAGAAGCAAGAGTTATGTAGATACAAATAAAAGAGGGGGCTAAACCACTACATACAAGACCATACTAACTAAATCCAAACATGAAAAAGAAAATTAAAGCATAACTAGAAATTTTTTTGGAAGCATGGATAATCAAACCAATAGAATATGCAGAATGGATTAGCCCTATGGTAATAAAAAACAAGAAAACAAGGGAAATAAGAATTTGCGTTGACTTCAAGAAATTGAATAAAGCTCGCATCCATGACCCCTTCCCTACACCATTCATTGAAGAAATATTGAAATCAATGGCGGCAAGATAAATCTACTCCTTCACTAATGGATTTTTTAGTTATCATAAATTAAAAATAAGTGAGGATAAACCAAAAATAATGTTTACAATAGAATGGGGCTCTTACATGTACATAGTGATGTCATTCGGCCTAAAGAATGCACCTGCAATATATCGCAAGATTATGATAAATGCTTTTAAATATTTCATACATTATTTTTTGGAAGTATATTTAGATAATTGGATGGTACATAGATTGATAAAATACCATGTAAAATTATTGAGAATGATGCAAAATAGGTGTTGAAGTATGCAAATTGCACTAAATTTAAAATAGTGCATGTTTTTCATACCCTATGGGATACTATTAGCACACATCATCTAAAAAGGAGGTTTGATGGTAGACCCTATGAAAGTTACTTTAATCATGACTCATCCACCCCATAAGACAACTTTATAAGTAAAAAAATTCTTAGGATATATTGGATACCACCAAAAAATCATAAAAAGGCTATGCTAGAATAGTGGCACCAATGGAGGAACTATTGAAAAAGAAAACCAATAGAAGTATTGAGTGGAATAAGGAATGCAAATTAGAATATAACAAATTGAGGAAAAAAATTACAGAGGCCTCTATACTAATCTTCCTAGACTTGAATACACCATTTCATGTACATGTAGATACCTTCAGAATTTCCATAGGAGTAGTATTGGCTCAACCCAAAGGAAATAAGGATTATCCCTTAGCCTTTGCAAGAAGAAAATTATCGAAGGCAAACAAAATATACAACTACCAAAAAAGAAACCCTGGCTATGGTTTACGCATTACAAAAATGTAGGCACTATCGACTATCCACACCATTCACGTTCTTCACAGATCATGAACCATAAAGTTCTTACTAAATAGACTGATCATACAAGGTCGGATATGTCGGTGTTTACTCTTATTTCAGGAATTTGATTTTAAGATAATGGTAAAACCAAGAAAGCATAATCAAGGACCTACTTACTTATCAATAATTGAAATAGGGGAAGAACCAAAAGATCAACCTGTAGTGTAGGAGATTGTATACCTTTGCAATTTCACACTATGTTTGCATCCCCTTAATTAATTAGACTTGATTAAGCCTCTAATTGACTCAATTATGCATTAGAAAGCTTAATTAATCATTTTTTCAAAAGGAGAACCTATATTTAATTAATGCATTTATCAAATTAAGCATCTTAGAAAATGAGTGTCCTAGACTTAGGGATGAGGACCCATTCACCCATGGTAAAATGGGTCCCCTTTAAGTCATAAGACCCATTTTTGGATATGTTTTTGACGGTATTTTAATGATTCAAATTTAAGTCACAAGTATCAGCTTTTGGAATCTAATTGTCAGGAAATTAGGAAAACACCTATAAATACATAGTCTTTTTATCAATTCAAATCTAAGCAACAATCTATCATTAAGGAAACTTTCACAAGAGAAAATAGTATTGTCAAGAGCATTGAAGAGTAGATTTATTATTCATTTATTGCAGCATTCAAGATCCTACCATCGTGTCAAATTTTATATGTGTTCATGCATGTTTTTGGAGCTAACATTGTGATGTAGGTTTCAAGGATTCAAGCAAGCATTCAAGCAATCAATCAATAATCCAATCAAGCCAATTCATACAATATCCAAGCCTTAGAGTGATGTGTTTGACTTTAGTCCTCTAAGGTAAACCATTAAGGGTTTGGTGAGTTGTACAAGCTTTGTTCATTCATCAATTCCTTTATCTTTCATGATTTTACTATCAAGGTTTAATTACCAAACCAGGGTTTGACCAAGGAAAACCCCTATTCACCAAAAAAAACATGTTTTCTTCTCTCTTTGTATATGTATATTTATAGGTGAAGAAGGGCTGAAAGTTGATCAAAGGAGCAATTTTGCAAAGTTGTCAAGCCACGAAAAATCACTTGGAGATTTTATTTCTGGCTTTTCGACAGTCAAACCTAGAGAAATTGGAAGCTTAGATCCAAGATTATAGGACTATAAAAATTGATTTTGAACCCATATACAGAGATCCATTCGCCCTTGGGTGAATTTGTCCTTCAACATAACTCAAAACACACTTTTGAGGCCAGGTACATACCATTTTTCCCTTCTCAGATCTCCCTACAAATTGTTTTTTTCTTTTATTATCATAATATTCTTGTTGATGGTGAAAATGACAAACAATTTTTAAACAAAATATTTAATACTCTATTTCTCCTAAAAAAGAAAGACAACATATAGTAGCCTAACTCCCAAGGTCCTGGTAGTTGGTTCTCAACTGTCTGATGTCACTCAATTGGTTCATGCAACTATAATGTTCAAGGGGCCTTTGCTAGTGATAAGGAATGTAAGCAACACAGATTCATCAATCTATACTTAACAACAGGGGGTTTAAATAAACAAAAAAAGATAGATCAAGGCATACATCAGTGAAACATGAATAAAAATTATCTAATATCAAGACATATACTTCTAACAACGAATGTTCCTTCAATAGATCAAGAAAACCATAACATGATGCAATTTACAAAACAACCCATACTATTGCATGCATCTATGGTGCTCAGTTTAACCATCACAATACCTTTAAGATTCAAAAAGAATAAACTCTTATTCGTTTCTAAAATCATAGATCAACAGACATTCAACAATTCAATCCATAGATAATTTAATGAAATAACCTTTGAAATCTGGTTCCTTCTATTGATTCTCATCAAATAAGAAATATTTATGCTTCAGCAAACTCACTGGCATACAGACAGATTATGATTCATTAACCTCATCCAGTAAACTCAATTCCAACATAATACTATGTAAAACATGTATTTATATTCAATTGTAACTAAAACAACAAAGTATCTTTGCAAAGCTATGAAAAAATCCTATCTAGTACTATCAAGTGGCTAATTCTATTCTCATTAGCCGACCCTTACAATATGGTACCCAAAAGTATATATAAGTGTTCAAAGCATAAAATCCTCTCAACCAAAATTGAGATCCACAATTTAAGGAATTGAAACTTTCTTGGAAACTCAGACTAGCTGATCTTCAGTTCCAACGTTGATCATCTTGTGAAATAGGAGAGAATAAAAGAAAGGGGGAAAGTCATGCACCCAAAAATACTGCTACTCATCCTTAAGTAGTTTGCTCCAAAGTGTATTCATCATAACTGGAGAAGACCTGTTGAAGCATATTTATATATGGCCCATCAATCTAGTTGTCCTCGAATTTGATTCTCTTCAACTTCGTAGCAGCAAACTCCTTCATGTCCCTCAATTTTGCCAATTCCCTTCTTGCAACCTTCAGTTCTTCCCTGATATCCATCAATCTATCTAATAGTAGATCTTCTCCATCATCTTCCTTTTGCATAAACTCTTGAAATCTACTATCCCATTTCTCTTTTAATTGACTTAGAGGCAGGCCCTCCTTAATCGGTATATCAACATTAACTAGAATAGCTACAACAGCTTCTAGTTCATCAAGTTGTTCATTCAAATCCTTACTAGCATCCTGAACTTCATTCCTATGCGTGTATACAAAATCAGATCTAAACCGGATTATGTTAGAGGCCCTTTCCAAGAAGTTTGCATTGTCTTCTTCAAGGATTGACTGCTCAAGAAGAGTGGACTTTGGAAATTTATTGATCTCTTTTATCTTCTACACATATCCCCTATATTCTTCCTCTTGTTCTTCCAACATTTTAGCATGGTGATTCATTTCCTCTATTAACTTTGATGCTTTCTCATGGATTTAAAAACTGCTTACTAGCACCTCACCTACCTTTTGGTTAAGCTTATTCATCCATCTATCCATCATCCCAGCCTTATTCTTTACTTGCACCAGATCATCCACCTCTCTTTTTCTGAGCAAAATTGGTGTCTCTAAGGCAGCAACTTGTGATCTAGGAGCGGAAACATCCTTCAAAAAGGTGTGCAACTGATCCAATTGAGCTTTGAGCTCATCCTTTCTATGCTTGTCCTTTATCATCCTTGACTTGGTGGATGATGCTGCAACATCAATTAGGTTCATCTATTGATTCCTTGTAGGCCTTCCCAAATTGACAGTGCCTAGTTGGTAATTAGTGACCTACATATCTCCCATATCTTTATCCACTACTGGTATTGTACATTCTACAATAATTTCTCCTCCCTTAGTTAGCCTTGCGGAATAAAGAATCCTAGCCTTCTTCTTGGGTCTCTCTTTTTCAATTTCTTTCATCATGTCATCCCAATTAAGAGGTTGTGGGGGAGCTATTGGTCTCTTTTGAAGATAAGCTTCAACCAGGAAGGAGCACTCAGAGTAGTATCTATTATAGTAGAAGAGGAGGCAGCAGTTATAGAGGATAATGGTTGTAGTACATTAACTCTAGGTTGAGAATCAACCTCTTGTACATTTTTTTGTTCTTCCTCTATATTCTCTTTTGCAAGCTTTTCAGCTTCTTCCTTATCTTTTTTCTCTTGCATCCTCTTATCCTCTTGTTTCATTTTCAATATCTCTTCCTCCAACCTCTTCTCCTCAAGTAGTTTATTTCTTTCTTATTCCAAAACTTTGAGTCTATCTGAGGCTTCCTTCTCTTTTTGTTGTTGCTTAGCCAGCTCCTCAGCATCTTTTTCCTTCTACAAGTGTTTTGTCTCCTCCCTTTTCTTGTAGGCCTCTTCAATTATTTTTAATTTAGCCTCAAGGGCTTCTCTTTCTCTTATCTATTCGGCCTTTTCCTCTTCTAGCTCGTGTATCTTCTACACCATTTCCAACTGGTCATTGTCTTCCTTTGTCTTGAGCTCATGCTCCTTTTGATTTTCCTGGTTGATTACTTCATCAGCTCTTTTCTTAGCCTCCAAATGTCATCGTTGAAGCATTGCATCAGCTTGTGACTTAGCATCTATTTCTTTTTTCTTTGTTATAGCTTCAGCATGTTCCTTCACATCTGAAGCTTTCTTTGCTTCATCAAACAATTCCCACTGATCTTCCTCTATCAAAAAATGTTCAGTTTCCTCTAGAGGCATCTCTTCTTGTGTATCCTTTTCTAATAAAGTCTCATTAGAATCTGTTTCAATGTCATGAACCTCCATCTCCACTTCCTTTCCCTTTAAGGTCTCAGTTGCATCATGGAGAGTGCCCTTAGGCATCTCTCCACCTTGTTGCTTTGTAGGAGGGACTTGGGTAGATAATTCCCCACCAACTAATGTTGAGGGCACCAATCCTGCTGGAACCTCTCCTTCCTGCATCTCAGGCAATTCTTGGGCTAGAGCTTCAAGCTCAAATTCCTCTACATTAGGGGGAAGAATTCTAATGGTTCTTTGGGAGGCACTTTCCTCTTGGTTCTTTTGTATCCTCTCCCTTTCTTGGAAGTTTGACCTCTAGGAGCTTTGGTTCCTGAGTACAACCCATTGGATACTATGATCCAATACCGGTCTTGCTATTTGTTTGATGTCAATTGTCTCCTTAGCATCCCAATCCACCGGATCCAAACTCTTAGTGCCTATGTTCAGTGCCTCATATGAAGGATCCAACACTACCCCATCATCTGATAGTGTATCAAGAACATCAACTTTGACCCCAAATTCTACCATAAGTGGGACAGATAACCTTTCATAATTTCTCTTCCTAAGGTCATATTCATCTTGGAGATCACTCTAGAAGTCCTCCAGCAAGTTGAAATGTCTATCAAAAACTGAAGCAAGCAAAGCATTCATCTTTTTCTTCAGATCAAAGTGCTTCCAAGCAATATATAGGCCCAATTTCAAATGTATCAACTCACTACAAACCACCTTAGCTCCCACAAGATGTGGGCAGCTATACTCACCTAGTTACATGGGGAACTTGTGACAGCTTGGTTTATGTTTTATTCCAAACTTGGCATTGGCCCCCAAAGCTTGGTAAACAAACACCTCCAAAACTATTTTGTTACTGCAGCATCTTGGAAGCAAGTGAGGATGACCCTCAAACCCACCCAACCTGAAATAAGTGAATTTAGGGTACTAGATATACCAACATCCCCATTTTTTAATTAATGCCATGGCCTCCTGGCTTAGTCTATACCCTGCATCTCTAGTAAGTTGGTTAATAACTACATATAAAAATGCATCATTAACTCTTCTAAAATGTAACTCAGAAATATGCAGGGATAGCTGGTCATAATGGTTCCATACTCTCTTTTTCCCATCAGCTTCTCCCAATATTCCCACTTTGTTTAATCTGGGAAAGATGCCTCCCTGGCTGTTGCATAGACAAAATAAGAGGTCATGAAGAAGCTCTTAGTTTCCCTCACTCTGATCAGCTAATTATGTATGATTTCTGAGACAATCATAGGCCAATCAAACTATTGCTTTCCATCCAAGATTGTTTGAATGAATGGAAACATTCATTCCTTAAAATGAAAAGCATCCCTCTTTCCAAAGACTCTAGACAACATCATTATAATATTTGCTACCTCTTTGTAGAACTCTGCCCTTTTTGGCTAATCTGAGAGCTCTGTTAGGGACTTCTTCTTTGTTCTTAACCATTTCTTGTTTAAATGAGCCTTATTGGTCTCCTTGTGATTGCTATACATCTCTAAGGCTTTTGCCTCATTAAGCTGCCCTAGATTCTTTGGATTAGGGAAACTAAACATAAACTGAAACATCTGAGGAGTCAATTCTATGATAACATTATCTTGTGAATCCACACATTGTCTGGTGGTCGGATTATAAGCTCCAGATGTTGTCATTATCAATTCAGGGCATTGAATTGATAGAGGAAACATAGTAATGTGAGCCAAGCCAGACTCAACTATCCTTTGAGTTCTCCCCGTTACCTCTTCAATAAATGTCTCTGAGTACAAATCCTCATAATTGAATGGACCCAAATTTGTGTTAGTTATATCAGCCCAATCAGATTCCACCTTGCTAAGAGTGATAGTAGGACTCATATGGTTATACCTCAAGGTATAAGGGAGTTGTTTCGGTTTAACCTTCTTAGGCTTAGTTGTTGCCTTTTAAGTTTCTCCAGGCTGACTCCTTTGAGAAGCTTCTCCTGATGCTCCTGACACATCCTTTAGCTTCCTACAATAAAACCCTAAATTAGATCTATAAAAAGTATAACAAAATATGATTAGAGATCATATCCTTCCATACATACCGAAGATGGAACCAAGCAGAAAACATCCTAAAAAGTCTCTTTTCAAAAAAAAATCGGGGTCGGGACCAAAATAGGCATTGAGCTTGTAATCATAATATGGCAGGACTAGATTTGGAGTTGGGATGGCAATTGGAATCAGAATGGAAACCGATTTGGTATTGTTGTGCTTGTTGCACACATGTCCCATTCAGAACGAGGACCCTCTCTTCCCTCTTTTTCCTGTCAAGTCCCTTTTGGCTTTGCCTCATTTTGCATGTCCTTTTTTGTGCCCTAAAGGTCAACTCACACTCCAAAGTCACATTTTAAGTCTGACCAAACTTGCCCCCCTTTGAAAATGTTAAATGTTTGGCCTTTTTGGGTTTCCCTTCCCGGGTTTCCCCTTCTGGGTTTCCCTTTGCGGTTTTCCATTCTGGATTGGCTGTTGCAGACAGTCGCGGTCGGACGCCTTCCCGACCTGCCTAGTTTCCCCTCTTGGAATTCTATCTCTGAAATTTCATTTTCAAATGGCACTGGTCAAACGTCTCCTTGACCTCTGGACCTCGGACCTCCCGCCGCCGCCTGCAAATTTACACCCACCAAACTCTCTGGTCATTGTACGAAGGTATTAATTGCAGTATTAATGACAGTTTTGGCTATAAAATTAGATTTTTCAGCTGTCATTTTCATGTGACCGAGTGATAGAAATTTGCAAAGCTTCTCGAAATTCAAAATTTTTTGCCCCCCCCACACCCGAGCTCTCGTCCTATCGTGTTCCATGTGTTCGACAGTTTCGTTCTTTGGGATTTCAAGGTATGTTCACCATCTGTGCACCTCGTCTTCTTTTTTCGTCAAAATTCTGAGTTTAAACGAAGTAAAAATGTAAAATGGGGTTAAAATCTGGTAGATGAGTACCCTCCCATAAAAACCCATGTTTTAAAATGTGAAAAATCAATTGTTTGAGGAGTTAAAATTCAAACCGGAGTTGGGCCTCCCCATCACTATTCTTTAGAACAGATGACCACCTTACCCGAGCCCAGACTTTCCCGCAGTCATTCACACAAAACTTAAAGTTAAGATTCAAAATTGACAGTGGCCAAGCTCACCTTAGATCTCGGCCTCCGGATTTCCCTTCGCGGGTTTCCATTGTGCCCCTGTCATTTTGACGACCTCCCTCAAGTGTCTTTCCAACCCTCGGATCCCGACCTTGCGAAATCTATGTCAAACTTGCCAAAAAATAAAAAATCGACAAAGGAACAAAACTGTCCCTAGGATCCGACCCTCGGAGTTTCGTTCTCAAAATTTCATGCTAACTTCATCATTCTGACAGCCTGTCTTGAGCCTCCTTCCGGACCTTGAATCCCACCCACATAAAGTCCGTTCAAATTTTCAAGGGAGAAACCAGAATCCAAGCACCCCTCAAACCCCAACCTCCAAAATTTTGTGTCACTTTTGTCATTTTGCACGACCATCCCAGGATGTCTTTCAGAGTCTCGAACCCCGATCCCCCTTTCGCCTTGTGAAAAATCCGAACGAAGAACCAACACCCTAAATGTATCCGGACTTTGACCTCTAGAATTCTGCCTCTGGGATTTCATTCCGCCGATGCCATTTTACACAGCCAAGCATGTTCATCTTTTTGGCTACTAGGTCCCGACCCTTGGTTTGCTAAGGGGCTTTCCCACTCCTGAAATTATCTTCAGGGATTACCCTCTAGAATTCCACTCTCGGATTGCCTCTTACATTTCATTGTCTCGTAGGGCTGACCCATAACTACTTCCCGATGACAACAATTCGAGCTCCGAAATCCGGTGACCAGAGTTTCATCTTCCCTACATCATTTCTAGCGGGCTTCCTACAGCTGATACTCGAACTCTTAAATGAAGGCTCAAATGACCTCCAAACCCAAAATGGGCTTCGACCCACTTGCTAAAATTAGGTCTTCTTTCATGCCAACCCTCAATTAAGCAAATCCAACATTAAGAAACTCCTTTGGGAGTCCCATGCCTTGTTTTCCCTTCCAAATGGCATTCTGCCAAGGGAATTCTGGCCTTGGGAACCCGGATTGCCTGTTTTGCCTCCTTATGATGTTCTATTAGATGATATGCATTTATTAAGTATGAATGACAATTGAAGAGCTAACTTTGATATGTAGGGAGTTGTCCGAGGCCATTTTCCTATATTTAAAGTTATTTATTTACAACCCTTTGTGCAGGATTTATGGAATCCGAAGCAGAAGCTTCTGGAGCCTCCGAGGAAAAGGGGAAAGGAATAGCCAAGGCACCCTGGGGCAAAGAGAACAAGGATCAGATGAAGTACAAGTTTTAGGGGGTACCCTTACAATCAAGAGTCACCACTCTCTGGAGTGATGTCACAGATACCAATATCGGTTAGGTTGATATTGATGAATTTACACAAAGAGTCAGGGTAAACCCCAAGATAGAAAATGCAAGATTGATAAGGAGCAGCGGACTTGCCAAAGTTGCAGGCTTCCCGCCAACCTTGGTGGCCCCGAAATTGGTGATGGCGTGCATAGAGGCATATCAACCTAAGACCATAACTATAGTGGATCGAGATGGGAATATTCTTGTTGACATGTCTCCGCCTGGTATAATGACGACTTTCCATATTCCTGCCTTCAAGAGCATGGAGACCCCCACCATAGAAGAGTGCAAGGCACTCTGGGAGAAAGATCCATTGAAATGCAAGAAACTAATCAATCAGTACTAATTGAAGGACAAGCGGGGCAGTGCCGACAAGCTCCCTCATGAGCTTTTTCGCAGCAATTTCTTTGAGGATTACCATGACCTTGTGACCCTGCTAAGCCGAGTAATGGGTCTTCCTGCTGCGGCCTTCTTCTAGGAATGGATGTTCTACTTCGTGGAGAAAATTCTCCACGGTGATGACAGTTCCTTTTATTGGGGGAGATAATCAGTGATTGCTTCCAAGAACAGTTTACAAGTGTGAAGAGGACCTCCAAGTTCTTCATGACCTCCTACTTGGTGTATTCCCTTGCTAATCAGTGGCATTATTAGGGATTGACTGCGATACCCAGTGAGACATCGGGAGCAGAGCTTAAGCCATATGATAATTACCCTCAACTGTAGTACCAAAATTTCAAGAGGGATTATTGTAGGGTGAATGATGCATTCATCGCCTACATCATTCAGTCTTTGGGAGGCAACTTTCAAACAAGAGTTTCCCACAGTGCCAGGGCCCTCCTCAGGCAATACGCCTTCCTATATATACAATTTCCAAGGTTCACTTACATCCGTGCCCAAGGATTCACGAAAAGACCAAACAAGCTGCCTTGATACCCCAATGACCAGATTATACTATTGGAACTAAAGTGGCAGCTATGGCACATTCATAATATCTTGAGCAATAAGCATATGATGGGTACGCCTTACCCCATCGAGCTCGGCCAAGGAATGTACAAGATTCACACCTCCCAATGTGTAGGATACTCGAAGAGGGAGTTGGTCGAATACCACTTCCGGCAATATACAGCTCGGCCCCAGATTGACCCATATGGTCATATCAGAAAGGAATTGGGATGTGAGTATGCCCACCTCCACAATATTGAGGATTTTTGGGCTAATTGTAAAGATGATCTTGAAGTGCAGTTGCGGTAATATATGCACATGACTGCCTTATATGTACGAAGATTCAACTTGTGCCCAATCCCTGACTAGGTTGAAGAAGATGAGAACACAATGATAGATCCAAGACATGATGTTGTCGCCAATTTTCCACTACTTATGATTGATTGGAACGAGTGAGAGGTTGATGACCTCGACATACTCACCAAACCTGTCGACATCCGAACAAGGGCGTGGATCGACCAACAGGTGGCCCGATTGAAGCAACAAGGAGTTGCCTTGACATTTAAGGGACTAGAAAGTGAACCAAGTGGCTCTGACAATGGGGTAGATACCACTACAATAGGGGAAACATCCAAAACCCCACCATTAGTCAAAATGAAAAAGAGGAAAGAAGCTAGTGAGCAGTTGTCCAAACCAAAGGTTTATGCTCACAAGGCTTCGGAGGGTGAGCCTTCCAAGAAGAAAAGTAAAACAACTGAAGGCACAGAGATGTCTGTGGCACCCAAAGGTTTGCCCCGTGGGATCAGGGAAGAAGGATCTAACCTGCCAAGGTCTCTGTCTACTATAATTGTTGATGCTGCTACTGCCACCACCTCGCATACTTCGCTTGCAATTTCCACTTTCTCCCGCCTGCGGTGGATATCTCTGTCCACCTTGCTTCCACCTCTCCAATATTGCAGGTCATACCAGTGGATTCATCATCTGCTAAAACCTTGTCGGTCTCTTCTTCCTCTATGTCTCCTTCCCTTCTATCTATTTTCGTTGCTACAATGTATGTCCTCAGCCTCCCGGAATCCTTTGTAAAGTACATGCAAAATGTACTATCTGAGCTTTCAGGGATGCTTACTAGTCCAGTGGTGCAAGTTGTGATAGCTCAGGCTATGGCCAATACTCCAACTCTCCCTCCCCCGACTGAACCACCAAGAATGGACGCGACAATGCAGATATTAGATGAGCTTGAGCAATGGCAGCTAGAGGCTGCGAAGAGGCCGGAAGACGAAGAATTTGAATACCATGAACACCCTTTGTTCAAACGTCGAGAGGTCGATGAGGTGGCCTACAAATCTTCTAGTGAGGGCAGCAAAGAGCTTGACACTAAGTTAATCCGAGAAATGCATGATCTCGAACTTGAGGTCGAGTGGAGCAAGAAGCTTAAGGAGATTGAAGATAAGGAAGTTGAAGATCGACTTATAGTGGATGAAGAAGTTACTGCTCTAGAGACTGAAGGCAACAGGTCTCCAATTGAAAGGCATGGCCAAACCCCTAGAACATGATGAGAAAGCATCTCTCCATGAAGATGAGCAAGAAGATAAGCTCGAGGAACATGAACACGGCCAAAATGAAGAAGAAAAGGGTGTTGAAAGGGAGGATCCCTCCAATGAGAAAAGTGCACACCAACTCTCCCACTAAGTGTGTAACACTTGAACAGGACTCCGATGAGGAGAAGGAGGATGCAGGAGCTGAGAAGGGGGCCCTTGTCATCAGAGCCATTGAACTCAGGATAGAGGACAACAAGAATCAAGGTGAATCACCCAAGGAAAAGCCCCAAATTCTCAGTTGGCTAGAGAAAAAGTTGAAGCAAAAGACTCCCGCCTTAAAATATCCGAAGGCAAGGTTGGAAACCATTTTGGCCAGAGCACAAATAAGCACAAGGAAGCAGAAAAGGCCAAAGATCAGATCGAAGGTAACCATGGATACCTCTGGATCTAAGGCGGTATAAATAGTGACACCGTTGGTTGGAGAACAAGGAATAACTTATAACATCTCCCCCATCGACTTGGGAATGGCCACAAGAGAGCAAAAGGTCGACCACCTCCAGGAATCGGTCGCCACAGTGGTACACCTTATCTAGCAGGATAAGGTTTCAAAGGAGGAGCTCAAGGCACAAGTGGCTGATCTAACGGCCTATATCTAGCAATGGTCATCCCCAGATGAGTGGCCCACTATGTCATCAGCCCTGCCTTAGTTATTATCTCAAGAGCAGATCAACAAATTGGAAAAGAGAAGGAACTTGGATAAGACTATGGAAAACTGGTTCCGGTAGGTCTTAGACATAGGAAACACAGGTATCAACTTGGTTGTCCAGACATCAAATAATTTCTTGGAAGTATAGAGGACTCTTGAGGGAACGAGGCAGGTCTGCGAGGGGTTCCCAGGGAAGTACAGAGCAGCCTACCCAAAAATGGAGGCCATACTCGCATTGCCAAGCAAGGTTTGGGAGAAAGACCTTGCCCTCAAGGATGATGACCACTGGTTAGTGGATGTATGGAAGCAGGACTTTGACCATCAAAGGGGAAAGCTAGAACAGATTCTAAAATGGGTAGTTCCAGATATCGAATGGGTTAAGGAAACCAGAGAGGAGTGCACTTGGTACCTCAAGCTAATGACGGGGTACAAGTTGTCTGTTGTCGAAATTAATCCAGAAAGCATAAAGCCAAACTTCTTAAAGAACATGGAAGATGGGATGTCGGCTGAGATCATCATGGACTTCATGACTTTTGTTGCCCGAGCCTTTGCACAGTCAAAAATTTTCAAAGATAATGCTGCCAAGTATGATGACGACTGGAAGAAGCTCGCCAATAACTCCCGGGAATGGAGCTACCAGATTTTGCGATCTAACATCATGGAGCTGGAAAAATTCCAGTCACTAATCTTGAGCTTCATGGAGTATGTAGCTTTGAAGAAGCGTGAAGGCAACCCTGTCATCGATGAAGAATTCCTCAAAGATTTGCTATAGCAAAGGGAAAATAGCTAAAAGATGAAATTGCTACAATGTTGTCACTAGATGAGAAAATAGGGAAAAGACAAGAAATGTTTTTTAAATGAAATATATTTGGGGGTAGGTGAAACCTTAGTGTAAAGTGAATCTTGACCACACAATAGAATCAAATCTTGGCCACTCATTTTGCTTTTTGAAAACTATAAATAGGGCTCTCCTCCTCTCATTTTAAGAGAGTTGAGTTGTTGTAAAGGCATGCTGCAGAAATTATAATTGAAAATATAGTCATTTCTTGGTGTATTTCTGGGTTTCTCCACATGCTTCATGATTCCTCTCCCATTAGTTAAGACTTTACTTCAAATTAATTTGTTGTTCTGGTAACCTTTAGTTAGTTTTAGTGGATTTAGTGTGTTGTCTCGTGTTATGAAGTTTTTTGTTGTGTGTATGCTTTCCTTGTCCATACTTTTGGTCATTTGTTGCCGGTAGGTGACTATGTAAAGTTAGTCTGGACTTTAATTTTATAGTCGCTCCTTAAACTTTGTCTTTGCTCATATTTACATGGCGAATGAATGATGACTATTTGAATTCCTCATAATATAGCATAGATTTCATGATATTGTGAGAATTTTGATTAAGTGAAATCCTATTTAAGGTTCTATCCACAGCAAGAACCTCCATGATCAATGTTCATCGGTAGATGCAGGTCCAGGAACCATCCTTCTTCTCTGCCTCTTTTCCTTTTTTTTTAGAAACAACCTGTACTAAGGTTCATTGCACATTGTAAAGTCAAATCTAACAAAACAGTGGAGGCCAGGACTGTTGTCTAAACCTATAGAAAAAGCGCAGTAATTTCATATCTGAAGAACTCCATTCATTGACCCAATTCTCCAACAGCTTTAAACAATGTAAGACTGCCTTGTGATTCTAGCAAATCACATAAATCAATTGAAATATTCCAAGCACGGTCAAAACCTGACATCCGAGAGACCTTGGGATACTGTTCTGCAATCTGATTGTCGAATATTGTCTTTCAAGAGAGGTGATGCACCTATGCATTACCTGTGTTGAGAAGTGCATAAAAACACCATCAACAAAACTAGCATTAGAAGGAGGGTCGGCAAATAAACCTAGATCGAATTGGGTCATTCTCCCTTAAGAGATTTCATCGATTTTTGGGTCTACACCAAACAAGGGGGAATTTTAGGAATTATAGCCCCCTGTCCGAGCTAAGAGAGCTAAACGAGGGGAACCATCCATCACCGATTCACCAGACCAACCTACTATTCTTTCACCTTCGTCCTCTTCACCTTCATTGGAAGTACCACCTTCCACTCATCTAATCCATACAGCCTTCCAGGTTGCCACTCCATCTAGGTTGAATACTACCTTTCAGCCAAACACAATCACCAACCCTACTGCTGCCTTGTTAGTTGAATATGCTCATTTATAGTCATGAGCCAATCTGGTGCAACCACCTCCACCACCCCCTCCACCGCCCCCTCCAATGGCGTGGCTGGGCAATAACCCATCTATTTTGGCCTTCAACCTCTACCATGATATGCCAAAAAATCTCGAGAACTTTTGCATGAAGTTCAACTCCTGGGATCCACAGAGGATAGTCGAGGAACATGTCAAGATCTTTGAAATTGCCCTAGAGACTATGCAGATCATATACAAAGATGTGGTCTGCAGGCTCTTTCCCTACTCTTTAGGGGAGGAGGCCTTCTAGTGGTACGTCAATTTGCCGACTAGAACTATCAGCACTTGGGATCTTCTGAAGAATGCATTTTTCCAAAAGTTCAAGACCCCGGTTAGTCGCGTAGATTCGTATCGGCACTTCATGTCAATTCAAAGGGAGATCACTGAACCGATCAGTTTGTTCAATGATTGTTTCCATAGAGCATACACCCAACTACAAGCCCCGTACATTTTCAATGATGTTGTCATCCTATCCGTTTACTATGCAGCGTTGGACAGCCTCACTTGAGGCCTGGTGAAAAGAATGAGACCACCACCCGCTAGGTTGGTTGATGCATACGCTAAAGGCATTATCGCCAGTATAGATTTGGGGCAAAACATATCCGATCTGTTGCCTTCTCTTGGGAAAATCGCTCATCTAGCACAGATACAAGGGCTCGCGCAGGCCTTGCAGCACCAGACACCCCTGTTAAATCATGTACCACAACTACCTCTAGTTCTGCATCTTGGGTAGCCAATGAATTAGGCATATCCAGTGCCTCCCTACCTACTGCCCCAGCAACAATAGTCGTATCCTCAACAATCCCAAGTGCCTACATACCTTCAGGTGGCAGAATTCCCTCCCGCTCATTTGAATCAACCGGTTGCACAACCTAGGTTCCTTCAGAACGTCGCGCCACAACCAAACAACACCGAAAGGGACAGGATTGACGAGCTCATATAAATGATCAAGAAAATGACAACCGAAATGATGCACTTGAGGAATCAGAATAACTAGCTACAGGCATTGCAAAAGAGCATCAAGGCCAACCTTAATAGGGAAAACTGAGATCAGCATGAAAATCGAGACAGTCGGAATGCTAGCGCGTCGTCGGGACAAAATTATGACTAGAATCAGAATTTGGGCTAGAACTTTGAAAGAAGGCCCTTCCAAAGGCAAAACCAGACTTGGAATACAAGACCCAATAATGGTGGCATTCCCACACCTCTTGATCAGCCCAGCAGCAACGAGAATCCTACAAGCGGGGTTTACTTGGCGGAGGTTGCTCTATCCAGTTGGTGTCACATACACAAAATGAGTCGCCATTCTAAATTGGATTGTCTGGAATTCCAAACTGTCGTTGATATTTTTAAGGTTGAATTTCAAAATGCAATGGACAACTCGGGGTGCATAGACATTGTCCCATCCGATCCATATGATTCCTCGGTATTGGTGCTGAACCAGGCTCCTTTCCCAAGGGCGGAATGCAACACACTAGAACTGGAGGGTGTTGATTCGAACAACAATGACAAGGCGAAAGAGGTAAGTCCCGAAAGTCCTTTAGCTCAGCTCTTTGATTCAATAGATAATGGTCCTAAGGATAACAAAGAAGAGCTTGGGGAAGATGAAGTCCAAATGTTTCACCAATGGACTACCTCGTACAACCTCAGAAATAGACAAGTTGGTGGTCATGCTAGAGGTCCTTTTACGACCTCCACCCCACCAAATAATTTCAGCACCCCTCTAGATCTGAATGTAAATAATAACCCAGGTTTTCCCCATACACCCATGTGTTACCTCAGTAGAAATAAACAACAAAACAATAGCCAAATCCGAGTCGCTAGCTCCTCCCAAAAAGTTTCCCATGATTAAGAAGTTGAGCTGATGGGGGAGTATACTATTGAGGAATTCAGAAAGGTGAAGCTAAGTGTATCCACATTCGAACTTCTAAAGGTGCCTGTCGTTAGGATTATCTTTTTCAGACTGATAAATAAGAATTCGTCACAAGGGTTAGCTCAAGAAACTTCGGTAAAAAAGGTATCCTTTGATGATCAGCAAAGTGAGCCAGTTGTTAGGAAAATCTTCAATAGTAAGGCTGACCCACCAATGGATCAGCAAGCAAACAAGCAGCCCGACAGGGTGGCTAATCAAGCACAAACCCAAAGCAAGGGCAGCGAGAAAGACAAAGGCCAAGTTTCCCAGGCGGATGTACCCAAAGGGTTGTTTCAAGGAAAATTCGAAACTCCTCCCTTTCTGACCACCATCCGTGTGTTCGGGAAAAACCTCCACAACTATTTGCTAGATTCAGGCACATCGGCTAATGTTATGCTCTTGAGTGCATGCAAGGCACTTGGAATAACGCCAACTCCCTCTTGGCGGAAAGTAACACAACTTGACAAAATGAAGATCAGCATAGTAAGGGAAATTAACAGAATACCCATGTAGGTTATTGTTAATCCCCAGATCCAATATACCATTGGCATTCAGGTAGCTAATATCCCAGATACGTACGGTATAATCCTAGGAAGGGATTTCATGAGGGCATTGAATGGATACGCCACAATTGATTACTCACACATCTAGTTGTTGCGGAAAGGAATGCCAAATCAAATCAGGATCGATCGGGAATCATGGATGAGATTCATGATCACTGAGTACAACAACACAAATGAGGTGTTGTATGCTGAAACAAGTCTGGGGAATTATTCCCTAGTGTCATATCGGAATGAACAAGAATACCTTGAAGACCAAGGAATGAGCAAGGTCTTCCTTGTACTATGCAACCCGCCTGCTAATTTGGCCAATGTTTCTCAGAGCACTGAAGTGTTGATTGAATCCGATGATGAAGAACTAAGAGAGAATGACACTCGAGGATTGCTCGATGGTTTCCAAGACTTCATGGAAAAAATGTGTTCAAGACCAGCTCAGCCTAGGAACGCGAATGAACTTTCAGGAGCTCTTGCTCCCTAACTAGTGTAGGTTACACAATGCTGCTAACTTAGAATTTGATTTATGCCTGTGTCAAAAAGCAATTGAACATGTTAAAAAGCAGGCTACTCAGAAGGAGAAAATAGAATCTGCACTACATGAACAAACACGTTTCGTCCCTGTATCTCCTAAAGTCGTTACTGAAATGAAGGCTCCATCAAAGGTGGGAGTTTGAGTTGCCTATTCTACGTCTAAGGATTCTCCTAGATCCTGGACATTGCGCTTTGATGGATCTAAATCCAAGCACGGAGCTAAGGCAGGTTTTGAATTGATCAGTCTCAAAGGTAAGGCATACTTTGCTGCTCATAGGCTTCAGTTTTATTGTACCAATAATGTAGAAAAGTATGAAGCCTTGGTCTTGGGCCTCTTAATGGAATTAAGGAAGGGTGTCAAGATGCTCCAAGTATATGGAGATTCGAAGTTAGTTTTAAAACAAGTCAGGAAGTTGTATTCTTGCTATGATCAAAGACTCACTAACTACCGGCACCACGTATGGGATCTACTAGAAGGGCTAGATGCATTCAACATTCAATTGATCACACGCGCATAGAATAATACAGCCAATGCTCTGGCACAAGATGCAAGCACATTACAACCATTATCCCTATTAGGCCTTAGAAGATTCAAGGTGGAGCTCACCTCCGTCCCGCCAGTGCTGGATAACGTAGCTAATTTCCAGGTATTCAACGATGACAAACATATCCTGGATTTCATCACTAGTTCGGATGTGTTTGCTACATACATAATCGATGAGGTCAAACCTCAAGAGGTGGACCTAGATATAGAAGGGATTATCAACCTGAAGACCAACACCATCCCCAGAGGAATGGTTCAATTCGAGCGAATCTTTGACCTTGATCATATCAGAGATCAAGATCAGCAAGCTAAGAAAGATACCATCAACGGCTAATGTGACACTTACAACCTAGGAATGGATAGAAATGCCAAGAACATGTTCATCGATAAGGTGTGCACCCATGAAGAAAGAAAAGGGATAAGTAAGGCTCTATGGAAGTATCATGACGTCATCACCTAGAGCTATGAGGATCTCAAGACTTATGATACATCAATTATCACCCACACCATCCCTCTCCGACCAAATGCGAAGCCCTTTCGGCAGCGACAATGGTAATGCCTTGTCAACGCATTGTTGGAACCAATAATATACAAGGATGTACAAAAGTTATTGCCAGCCAGGATTATTTTTTCGGTTAGACACTCCACATGGGTGGCGAACCTGGTTCCTATCAGGAACAAAAATGGGAAAATTAGACTGTGTGTCAACTTCCGCAATCTGAACCAAGCCTCGAAAAAGGACAATTATCCCGTACCCTCATTGGATGAAGTGTTACAAATAGTAAATGGCTATCAGAAGATGTCCTTCCTAGATGGATACTCAGGGTACAATCAGGTCATGGTACAATTTGAAGACCGACACAAGACAACATTCACCACAAAATGGGGAACTTTTGCTTACAAACGAATGTCGTTCGAATTGATCAACGCTGGTGCCACCTTCCAACGTGCCATGGACATCGCCTTCAAAGATTTGATCGACAAGTGCATCATCATCTATATGGATGATTTAACAGTATTTTCAAAACAGTGAGGTAGTCACGTCGTTGATCTATGCAAGGTCTTTGAAAGGTGTCACGTATTTAGGGTTTCCCTTAACCTGAGGAAGTGCATTTTTGGGGTCACTGAGGGGAAGCTCTTTGGACATGTCCTATCAAAATAGGGAATTTATATTGACCCCAAGTGTTTCAAGTGCATCATGAAAATTCAGTTACCTGATAGCAAAAAGGAATTGAAATCTTTTTTTGGAAAGATCAACTTTGCCCACAAGTTCATTATAGGCTTCACAGAAATAGTCAAACCTCTCAATGCCATTCTAAAACAAGACGCCAAGGTTGAATGGACCCCATAAGCAAAATAGGCTTTTGGGGAAATAAAGAAGGCAATTGTTGACACCCCTGTGTTGGTCAGCCCTTCTACATATACTCCTTTGCTTCGGATCATTCCTGCACCAGTATCTTAACACAAAAGGAGGACGAGGGGAGCGAACATCTAATCACCTTCATGACTGCCCCCCTGAAGGATGTTGAACTACGCTATCATAACGTTGAAAAATAGGCTTATGCCCTTGTGAAGGGAGTTAAGAAGTTTAGGCATTACATCTTAAGCAACAAGGTGTTTGCTATAGTTCTCGACCCCGCAGTGAAAACGTTAATTATGTAGAACGAGTTAGGGGAGCGAAGGGCAAAGTGGATCGCATTGCTGTAGGAGTATGACATGGAAATCTAACCGATGAAGCCGGTAAGAGGACAAGTACTCGCCCGAACAATGGCAAAGGTAGTTATTGATGTTGGACCTGAACTCACAGTACAATAGTACCAGCTGGAGGATGTCTCCCTAGGGGAGTGGTACGACGACATAGTGTACTACTTGTTGAATCATAAATATCCACCTCATCTACAAGGAGTCCAAAGGCGAGCCTTTACGCTGAAAAGCAGCAGCTATATGTTACAAGACACCATATTATACAAGAAGAATCATGAAGGTATCTATTTGAGATACCTAGCTAAGGTGGAAGTTGATTGTGTTCTTAAGGAATTCCATGATAAGTTTGAGACTGTTCACGGTTCTAGTTTATCCACTGCACACCAGATCTTAAGAGCTGGATATTATTGGCCCACCATATTCAAGGATTCCCATGGTCATGTTTGCACCTGTCACATGTGCCAGACTACTGCCACCTGAGAAAGGAATGTTGTTGTCCCGTTGCAACCTATTCTAGAGGTAAGACCTTTCACGCAATGGGGGATTGGTCAGATAAGCTCTCCATCATCTTCTGGACATAGGTACATTCTAACCACTTCTGATTACTACACTAGATGGACAGAAGCAATAACTTGTAGGCAATGTACAACTGAAGTAGTAACTAATTTCTTAGAAATTTTTATCTTAAATCACATTGGTTGCCCATATGCTTTGGTATGCGATAATGGCCCTGCATTTGCTTCATTGAAATTCATGAGTTAAGCCTTTGACTATGGTATCACCCTCAAATTTTCATCTAATTATTACCCTCAAGGCAATGGCTTTGCTGAGTCCACCAACATAAACTTGATCACAATGATCAAGAAGCTGCTAGACAAGAATCCCAAAGATTGGCATACCCAATTTTGTTTCACCTTGTGGGCAGATCGTACCCATCACAAGGCTGCCCTCGGAGATTCTCCATACCATCTCATATATGGCTTAGAGCTCGTCTTTCCCATACACTTGAAAATCCCCACCCTCTAGTTTGTCAATGATTTTTATGAAGGGAGAGATCGTAGAGAAGCTCGCCTCGCCGAGATGTTGCACCTTGAAGAAGTACGAGACCGTGCAACAAATTTTTTTGCCAAACATTAGGGCATAGTCAAAATATGGTTCGATCGCCGAACCAAGGTTAAGGCCTTCCACATTTCCAATATGGTCCTCTACTGGGACAAGGCCCATGAAAAGAAAGGGGGATATAACAAATTCGACAAGCTCTGGCTTAGCCCCTTTCAAATTGTTGAAATCCTGGGAGACAACGCTTTTCGCTTAGAAACTTTGACTGGTGAAGACATCTCATTTCCTATCAATGGGCAGCACCTTAAGCATTACTTCCAGGCCTGAGCTCTTTCAAAGTTGTCTGTGTAAATACTTGTACATAGGTTAGAATAGGTTCCCTACTTTTCCCTTTAGTTTTGCTCGTTGTCCTGGCTATTTTGCCTCGACCTTGGAAGAGCCCTCCTATTCTACTGTGGTGGTTGTGCTTGGCCTGACAAGTGGTTTTCCCTATTGTTCGCTCTTGTGTTGTTCTCTAGATAAGCCCTCATTCCCTATTACTAAAATTTGAAAACCCCTAAGCGTCGCTTTTCAACTTTGAACTCTAAACTAATGTAGGATGGCTATCCATTTGAATCCCCTGCATTTATCATGGAACACACAGAAACACGTTTTAACATTTCCAACGAATGGTATGGTGACTATTGGGAGGAAGGGATAAGTGAAAAATCTAAAGTCTGCTCCAGTGACCACTACAGTTCCCAAGCCCATAGTCAGCTTCATTGCTTACATAGTTGAATAGAAAGTAAAAAAGGAAAATTTTGAAAAGAAACATCAAATAAAAGGAATAAACAAAGTAAAAATAGCAACCATATGGATGTGCGAATATCTCTATCGGGGCTATGGACGCCTGGCTGGCAGTAGAGCTATGTTCATGGGGTCACAGCAACAACTCCGTTGGGTCTATGGATGCCTGATTAGCAGCAGAGCAATGTCCAGGTTATTTTTGGGGTTAGACAAACTACGTAGCTTATCTCTCCCAATCAGTGGTTGCCCGTGCTATATCCAAAGAAGGTAAATGAACTCACCATGCACACACCTCCATGATGATGCCACAGTATGATTCAACCTCACCTTCCTTAAACTGTTCTTAGTTCAGCTTTGAAGATCATCTTTGGTCTGTGAAACTAGAGATCATGGGTTCAAAATGAATATTTATCTCTAGAACACCGGGAGTGTTCTCCCAGCGGAGTTGCCATTTGTTGTGCTTGTTGCACACATGCCCCATTCGGAATGGGGACCCTCTCTTCCCTCTTTTTCCTACCGAATCCCTTTTGGCTTCACCTCATTTTGCATGTCCTTTTTTGTGCCCTAAAGGTCAACTCACCCTCCAAAGTCACATTTTAAGTC
>CM021104.1:121185113-121376915 GCA_007115665.2 Sequoiadendron giganteum | reverse complement strand
CCGTTCAAACTAATCAGATTGATGTGTAACAAAACTCTTAAGCAAACCCATAAATCAACAAACCCTACAAACATACAGCAAAAAATAATTTATGTCTCTACAAACCTAGGTCATCATGGTACAGTCATGATTAAAACATGAAAACAACCATGGCAAAACAAATGAACGAGAAAGGCAAAAACAAAAACAAAAGAGAATATGAACAAAATGAACAACATGAACTCGTAAGCAAACCAAAATTCATGAATTCATGAGAAACAAACAATTGAACAAAATGACACGCAAAACAAATGAAAAAGAAGAACATAAACCCTACCTCCAAACACAAACAAATAGGCTAGCCCTCCGATGTGATTTTGCATGTAACTATCTCTCTTTCGATCGAATCACACACCCAAATGCTCCACTGTAGCTCTGGTTCATCCTTAATATTTTAAACAATGATGATAACATCCACTTAATCCTTAATTAAGGTTAACACTGCAGCTTCATACGTGCATGGCACCTGTAATTAATGCCATAAGTGCAATAGATCAGAGTCGGAACTACAAAGGGAACAACACATTACTGTTGTGAGACTTCAGTAAATTCAAACAACAAAAATGGCGGGAGCGGAATTAGAATGGGAGTTGATTCATAAACTTTGTCCAAGTTTCAAATTTGGTTTCAGTTTCGATTCTAGTTCCGCCAACAAAGAAGAAAGTGAAACAAAAAGTTAAAATAAAAACATGAAGACTAAAATGAGAAAACCCAACACAAAATCCTAATTCTAAACGAACAAACCAAAAGGCGAAGGCAAAGGTGGAATGAAAACTAATTCCAAAATCATGGATAACCTCAGACTTAACTTTCACTCCAGCTCCGGCTCCAATAAAGACAAAACTAAAAGACTACGAAAAGACATTCGAAACCGGGATCATAATGAAATCCTTGAAACAAGTTTCAAAACCCGATTTAGTTCTAGTCCCGGTTCCAACAAAACAAACAAAAAGAAAAACAAAGTGTTTGGAAAAGAATAACTCCAAACTTTGTTTGAAAAACAACCAAGGACAAAAAAATACAAAAGGGGGACCCATTTTGACCAAGGCAAAAGATGGGGTGGTTATGCAAGGAATAACAATTCTACATTTCAAGTGTTGGGTCATATAGTTTAGATTATTAATGCACTTTAAATTATCTCCCAATATTGCAATTCAATCATTTTTGTCATAAGAAAATAGAAGATCCTAAAATAGGGTTGACTCACCTTAGGGTTGAAATTCAATCCTACCCTTTTGGGATCTCTTTTTCTAATGAAATTAGGGAAAGTGTAGGTGTGTTTAAGCCTTTAGATCACACATCCATTCATCATTCCACTTTTGGCTCACATACACACCCCCTCCTTTTTCCTTTATTTCATTTTGGTGAACCCGACTTTGTACATCCTAAATTTGATTTGGAAGTCTTCAAAACCCTAGGTCTATATCTTGCATTATTTTATTTTGCATCATTTAAAATCACAAAAATTCAAAAACTTGCATTAATTTCACATAAGAGTGTATTTCAGTCATTTAGATCACAAAAAAATTATCAAAATTGCATTAAAAAAGGTTGTCATTTTGCGCACTTTTTGTCACAAGTTTAAATTCACATTAATCAAAAAAATTTGGAAAACCTATCATAGTGGAAACAGTCTGCAACCTAAAATAGTGAACATAAACAACAACTCAAATAGTTAGATTTTAATTTTTATAACCTTTGTGCAAGGACTCATTCGCCTATCAATGAACCTATCCTTGTACAAGTGTCCTAACAAATTTTTGCATACATTTTTGTCTCTGTGTTTTCCTTTGGTTTTTGTTGTTAAATTTATACTTCAAAATTCTAAAAAATAGTTATTGTATGTGCAAGAAAAGTGTCATTTTTCTTCATTTTTTACAAATTGGGAAATTGTTTCATTTCAGATCTGTAGGACAATTATTACATCATGTTCTCATTGCAAAAACCTCTTGTTATCATACTTCATGCTCTATTTTTAAATCTTGTTAAGTACTCTAGGGAAATTTTATTACAAGCATATGAATATGAAGTTCTTTCCCCTCTTTTCTTGTTTTCCATTGATCCCTCTCTCATTACCCCCGTATGAGTGAGGCTAGCTTGGTGAATAAGAATACAATCATGAAAATCACATTTGTTCTTCTCCCAATATCTCTCCTATGTGTGAATAATATATTCAAGTGTTAGAAGATCAAATCATTGAGCGTTATGAGAATCCTATTTGTTTCTCTTCCCCTACCTCTCCTACTTAAGAAGACATTGTTGGAAAAGGGGACACAATCATAGATAATTATGATAATTATATAGCATAAGAGAATGAAACCATTGACACATCCCTTGGTATCACTTTTCCTATCTCTCCCATTTGTGAGAATGATTTGATACAAGAGGATGCAAGCATTGACAATTATGAAAATCTAGTTGTTCTTCTCTTAACACCTCTCCCACTTGTGATGAAGGTGTCTTGATGTTAGAAGATCTAACCATTGAAAGGAATGAGAATCTTGCTTGTTTCTCTCCTACAACCTCTCCTACTAGGGATGATGTTATGGTGCAAGAGGATGATAGTATTTATACATTTATTTCAAACAATAGTAATGTGGCTTCCTTAAATGAAGATGATAAGGTGACATTAGATCCCCCCCTCATTAGAAGAGCATTAATATGAAGTTCAATCCACTAAGGTTATGAACACACAATTGACCATTAGATCTCCCTTTATTATTGGACCTCCTAAGCCTCTTCTAATTATAGGACCTCCTAAAATTCCTCTACATATTGGACCTCCCAAGTCATCTCCTAAACCACTTCTTATCATAGGACCACCTAAACACCAACCAAAGTCTCCAAGACATATTCTAAATTTTGCAAGAAAACTCACTAGTAACAATGTTTTGTAGCAACCTAGTTATCATACTATTGCTCATACATATAACACTAGAAACAATAAGCATCAAAGACAAACTCCAACATCCATTACATTAACCCAACCATATCTCCCACCTACACCTAATATTCAACAACGCAGTGGTAAAGAATATGAACTTATTGAACAACTTCACAACACTCCTACTAAAGTATCCCTATGGGATTTGATTCAAGCATCACCTAATTATCATGGCATGCTCCAAAATACTTTGTAACAAGTTGTTATCCCTCATAGTGTGTAACCAAATGATGTGGCAACTATGATTGAGAATATAAATCAGCCTATTATGGACATTGTATTTCATCAAAGTGAATTACCTCATTTGGAAACATAAAAAATGGTGCTTTGATGATAGTGGCTAAAATTAACAAGTTTGGAATTAAATGTACCATTTTTTATAATGGTTTGGTGCTTAATGTTTCTAGTGTAAATATTTTGGATAAAATAGGAGTGGACAAGACTAAATTTCAACTAGATAAATTTTCCATCCATGATTTGATAATGTGGGCAAACAACTACTTGGTGTGATAACATTACCTTTTATGTTGGAAAATCCTATATATGTTATGCCTCATGACCTCTCATATACTATTCTCTTAGGAAGACCTTGGATTCATGCAATGAATGTGGTGCCTTCAATGTTACATAGTCTAGTGAAGTACACTTATAAGAACAAGGTTTACACAATAAAATATGATTCTGATCCTGAGAGTTGTTTACAAATGTAAAAATGAATGACAAACCCTCTTAGAACATTGAAACCAACTACAAAAGTGGAACCTTTACAACTTGAGGAAAAGGATAATATTTTTCATCAATGACTAAGTTCTTAGATGATGACTATGGTTCCTTAGATTTTACACCTACATTCATGGAAGAATACAAGATCACACACAAATCAGGAGCTACCATGATATCCACACAAGTTGAGTCATAAAAACCATTTGAGTCCACAACTTTTAGAAAAGAAGAGGAAAACAAGAACTATACATCTACATATGACATAAGTGATCATGAAAAACCACCTTCTTCGAAAGAAATGAAAAAAATCACGGAATGGGTTACAAACATTTGAAATAACTTAGCTATAATGGAAAAGGATGTAAGATAAGAGAAAAAGTTATCCATGTCCTATAGAGCCTAACATGCAAGAAACTACTAGAGGTATTGGATATTATCATCCAATTATAAAATAGCATTAGTTTCTATTCCTTTTCATGTGGTAGTTATAGTATCATAACATATTCATTACCATACATGAGGGTATAAACTTGGCTTTATGCAATCATATTTCCTTTTTCAAGGAGCATCAAATCATCATCCATTTTCGGCTCACCTTTTTCCCTTACACTTGAGGGAACGGGGTTAGGCAGCCTTGTCTTAGTATGACACTTGTTGTTTCCCCTTTGGATATTTGATTGCCTTCCATGTATATATAATGAATAATCTTGGGATACAAACAACCTACTTTAGATTGGCTCACATGTGGCATACTTCTTTATTTTTCTATGTTATATTTCACATTGTATTTTGGGGCAACCCCTCTTCTTGACATAGATTTATTTAGAAACATATGATTAGAATAGGGCTTTCCAAATAAGCTCTCATGTCTTCATTAAAATTTGGAATTTAGTATTTTTCTACTTTAAAGTAATTTCTCACAGCATGGTGTTTAGAAATTTCTTTAAAGTGGGGGCATATGATCCCCACTAATTGTTTGAATATTCCCTTCTTAGTGATTTCAAAGTGTGGTCTTCTTAATTCATGTGATGTATCTTCTTGGTGGTGACATTGGGTTTGATGTGCTATAAGAGTGTTACCTTTATTTTCATATGACATTCCTCTTGGTGGTAATGTTATGGTTGGCATTCCCTAAGATGTGAATCATTTATTCCTCGACTAGTCCTCGCTTAGTCATGATGTCAAGTGTGATGTTCCTTTAAGGTGTGAACTTTCATGCATTAAACAAAACCTCTTTGAATATCTTGATTCTTTTAATCCTATTGCATTTAAAACTTTGTCATGGCCACCAAGCATAACACAACTTCCTTGCCAGTGGAGCTATTTTCATAAATTTCTAACATAATGCAACTTGCTAGCTTTGTGAAACCTTTGCCATATATTCCATGGCCATCGAACATAATACAACTTGCTCACCAGTGGTCATTTTATTTCATGAGTTTTTAACATAATGCAACTTTCTAAGCTTGTGGAACCCTTTGACCATTGTATGACAGCTTATCAAAGTTATCAAGATATATAAATTTTGGTATGGTTTACATATGGTAGCCTAAATACCTAGCATGACTTTCCCATCTGCCACCTTTTTTTGGGTACATACCAACCTAGTGATTTTCTCACCCTTTTACCTTAGGTCTCACCTAGTGGATAACAGATTTCACTAGCCCTTGTGAGTATTTTTTTTGCATAATGGACACCAAGTTTTCACTTGTGAACACATTTTTATAGATGTGGCATAATGAAACTTACTACTCCATCCTTTTCTCTTTTTGCATCAATTTTGACATTATATGATTATGCATCTTGTGTTGCTTCTACAGGTACACGTCTCTTTATGCCTTTGTTGGTTTGCAATGAGATCTTTGATCTTGGGGGATTGATCCTCCTCCTTGAACTTTGTCATCTTATCTTTCTAACACTTGTACGATTAGACCTCTCTTGACTTATTTGTCTACTTTAATGTGAGTTTGAGTGCAAGTTCATATTATCACTAAAGTGGGGGCTAAATTTAGTGTAGGAAATTGTATACCTTTATAATTTCACACTATGTTTGCATCTCCTTAATTAATTGGACTTAATTAAGCCTCTAATTGACCCAATTATGCATTCTAAGGCCTAATTAATCCCATTTTATGAAAGGAGAACCTATATTTAATTAATGAATTTATCAAATTAAACATCTTGTAAAATGAGTGTCTTGTACTTAAGGCCCAGGACCCACTTACCCATGGGCGAATGGGTCCCCTTTGAGTCCCAAGACCCATTTTTGGATATATTTTTGGTGACATTTTAATGACTCAAATTCAAGTTGCAAGTGTTAGCTTTTGGAATCTAATTATCAAGAAATTAGGAAAACACCTATAAATACAAGGTCTTTTTGTCAATTCAAATCTAAGAAACAATCTAGCATTAAAGCAACTTTCACAAGAGAAAATATTCTTTCCAAGAGCATTGAAGAGAAGATTTATTAGTCATTTATTGCAACATTCAATACTTATCATCGTGTCAAATTTTATGTGTGTTCAAGCATGTTTTTGGAGCTAACATTGTGATGTAGGTTTCAAGCATTCAAGCAAGCATTAAAGCAATCAATCAATCATCCAATCAAGCCAATTCATGCAAGATCCAAGCCTTAGAGTGATGTGTTTGACTTTAGTCCTTTAAGGGTAGCCATTAAGGTTTTGGTAAGTTGTAACAAGATTTATTCATTTATCAATTCTATTTTGTCATTATTTGATTATCAAGGTTTGACCAAGGTAAAACCCTATTCACCAATAAAAAAACATTTTTCTTCTCTTTATATGTGCAGATTTGTAGGTGAAGAAGGGTTTAAATTTGATCAAAGAAGCAATTTTGAAAAGTTGTCAAGCCACAAAAACTCACTTGTAGATTTTATTTTTGACTTTCCAACAATCAAACCTAGAGAAATCAAAAGCTTAGATCTGAGATCATAGGACTGCAAAACTTGATTTTTGATCCCTGTATAGAGACCCATTCGCCCTTGGTCGAATTTGTCCTTTAGAAGAACTCAAAACACACTTTTGAGGCTAGGTACATACCATTCCACCCTTCTCAGATTTTCCTACAAATTATTGTTTATGGTTTTGTTATCATAATATTCTACATTTCAAGTATTAGATCATATATTTTATATTATTAATGCACTTTATATTATGTCCCAATATTGTAATTCAGTCATTTATGTCATAATAAAACAACAAATCCTAAAATAGGGTTGACTCACCTTAGGGTTGAAATTCAATCCTACCCTTTTGGTATCTCTTTTTCTAATGAAATTAGTGAAAGTGTAGGTGTGTTTAAGCCTTTAGATCACACATTCATTCATCATTCCAATTTTTGCTCACATGCACACCCCCTCATTTTTCCTTTATTTTAGAACCAAAAGCTCTACCTAGTGCACATCTATTTCGAATAAATATGGTATCAGAGGAGTTGAATGATATTGCTATACTCTTATCTAAAGGATAATTTCCAACAAATATCTCATCGTAGGAAAAATAATCTCTATTGAGGAAGTCTTTACCACATACATTAATAGGAGAATTACACCATGAATAATGAGATGAGATCATAAGAAGAGTGATTTATGAACATGAAAGAGAATTCATCCTAAAAGAAGCATATGAATGAATAGCAGGAGGACACAATTGCAGTGAACCAAAAGGGTTAAACTAGTCATACTTTGGTGGCCAACCCTTCATACATATGCAAAATAATATGCAAAACATAGTGACATTTATCACAGGCTAGGGAAACCTAACACAAGAGATGATATGCCCCTAAAACTAGTGTTAGCATAAATCCCATTTTAAAAATGGGTTATAGACTTTATAGGACCCATTGACCCACTTGCTAAACACTCAAGAGCAAGGTTTATAATAACAAGTGTAGAATACTTAATAAAATGGGTGTAGATTTGGAACCTATTGTAGTGTAGGAAATTGCATACCTTTACAATTTCACACTATGTTTGCATCCCCTTAATTGATTGGACTTAATTAAGCCTCTAATTGACCTAACTATGCATTCCAAAGCTTGATTATTCTTGTTTTTCAAAAGGGGAACCTATATTAAAAAATTGACATCATTAATTAAAACATCTTGGATCATGTGTGTCTTGGACTTAGGGCCCAAGAAATGGGTCCCCTTTAAGTGCCAAGACCCATTTTTAAATATTTTTTGGTGGCATTTTAATGATTCAAATTCAAGTTGCAAGTGTCATCTTTTGGAATCTAATTGTCGGGAAATTAGATAAACACCTATAAATACAATCTTTTAATCAATTCAAACCATCTAGCATTAAGGAAACTTTCATAAAAGAAAATATTATTGTCAAGAGCATTGAAGAATAGATTTATCAGTAATCTACAATAGCATTCAAGATCCTATCATCATATCAAGGTTTATGCATATTCATTTCATGTTTTGGAGCTAACATTGTGATGTAGGTTTCAATAATTCAAGCATTCAAGCAAGCATTTAAGCATGCAATTAATCAATCAATCAAGAAAATTCATGCAAGATCCAAGCCTTAGAGTGATGTGTTTGACTTCAATCCTCTAAGGGCAGACATTAAGGGTTTGGTGAGTTGTAACAAGTTTTGTTCATTCATCAATTCCTTCATTTTATCATTATTTTATTATCAAGGTTTAATTACCAAATCAAGGTTTGATCACTTGGAAAACCCCCATTCACACAAATAATAAAAAAAAACTTCTCTTTGTATGTGCAGATGTAAAGGTGAAGAAGGACTGAAATTTGATCAAAGGATCAATTTTGCAAAGTTTTCAAAGTTGTCAACATTGTTTTCAAGCCACAAAAACTAAGTACATAATTTATTTCTAACTTTTCGATAGTCAAACTTGGAGAAATAAGAAGCTTCGATCTGAGATCATAGGTCTACAAAAAATAATTTTGGACCTAGACCCATTCGCCCCTAAGAAAATGAGTCCCTGATCAAAGATCAAAACACACTTTTTTATGATAGGTGCACACCATTCTACCCTTCTCATATTTTCCTACAAATTGTCTTTTCCATTTTTGTTATCATAAAAATTCTACATTTCAAGTATTAGGTCACATAATTTAGTTAATAAATACACTTTAAATCATTCCAAAACATTGCAAATTAGTCATTTTGAACATAAGAAAGCAGAGATCCCAAGGGTCCAAAACAAAGTTGGCTCACCTCCAGGTTGAAATTCAATCCTATCCCTTTGTGACTCTCTCTCTCTTTCCAATGAAACTAAGGACTTGTGTAAGTGTGTTTAAATCATCATCTATTTTCCCTATCTTTCACCTACTAAGGATTGTATCACAAAGACTGTCACACAATTTTTATATGAGAATATAATCACTAGGTATGGTTTCCCATTAACTATAGTAAGTGACCAAGGCAAACATTTTGTTAATAAATTAATTATGTATTGTTACAAAATTTTATGATTACACACAATAAGATCTCACCATACCATTCACAAGCAAATAGAGAAAGTGAAGCTCTGAATAAAATAATTGGGACAACACTTACCAAGATGTGCAATGGAAATAGGTCAAACTGGGACATAAAGACACTTGTGGTACTCTCAGCCTACCACTCATCCTACAAAAGGACCAACAAATTCACAAAATTTTAATTAATATATGGAAATGATGTGGTAGTTCCCATGAAATTTCTAGTTCCTAACTTACATACCGCACTCACGTTGTGGTTGGACGATGTTAAGTCCCTAAAAAAAAGGATATAAGAACTAGAAAAATTGAATGAGAATATATTCATAGCCTTGTACAATCAATAATTAGAAAGGAAAAGACAAAAGGCTTGGCATGATAGAAACCTCTATACTAAGACTTTTCAAATAGGTGATCTAGTCTTACTATATGATAGCAAATTTAAAAATAAAGGTAAGTTAAATGTAAGGTGGCTAGGACCATACTTTATACATCAAATTGCAAAGTCAAGAGTGGTAAGATTAAGAAAGCTAGATGAAAACCACATAATAGGATATATCAATGGTGCAAGACTTGAACACTACCACCAACTAGAAGGATGAAAATCATAAAGTTTGAAAAGACACATAGTGTATATTATGTAAAATATGTATCATAAATAACCAAATAATAAAATCAAACCTTTAGCGGTCCAAGGTTGCAAGCAACTAGAAAAGCTCGCAAAACCAAATGAAAAAATGGCATAAATGCTTCTAGCCTACCCTAAATCTATTTAACTCCCTCATGACTACACTATACTCACTTTAAATTTGATTTCTCTTTTAGTAAATAAAAACAATCTAAGATCTTCTAATCACACATACAACTACAAAATAATGACAACCACAACCTTGGTTAACATCACTAAGAAGCCACAACCAAAATACAAGAAATACTCATTTAAGGTAATGGAGGTAGACAAAGACATATATTTCTCAAGCATCCCCATACACATGGTCTACACAAAGGATGTAAGGAAATACATCCATGAGCCGATAAAAGAGATTGATTACATAAAATTCAAAGAGCTCAATAAAACCCTCTTCACCCAAGATCAAATTACATATCAACCTCGGGATCAAGAGGTAGGGAAGAAGAACCTTGATATTTTGAAGGACTTCCCATATTTCTTTGATGAGCATGATTGGGTGTGGTTAAATATGAGTAAAGTCCATGATGAGTTCATATATCTTAACAAACTTCACTGGATAACAAAAGAAGCAATTCATGTAGTAATAGGACTAAGCATGAGGGGAGAGGTCCCAACAAAGAAGGCAATAAATAATGACACAATGACCACACTTATAAGTGCAACACCAGATGAGCAAATTCTAAGCATTTGAGCAATCACAAACCCTATGGTGTGGTATACAATAATGGGGATTGCATACAAAATCTACTATGCCAATATGGGGGACTATGCTACAACAACAATCATTCACATTGCATACCAAATGGTGATATAAGGGAAATATCTTAACCTATGTGAGGTAATGAGGGAACGATTAATGGAAAACGTGAAAAAAATCAAAACCTCCAAGTATAATTTCCGGTATGGAACCCTGCTCATCTGCCTCATATTCTATTTTCTCAATGAGCTTATAATGTTCTAAGGAAAAGTGGGGCAAATGAACCTTCTA
This sequence comes from Sequoiadendron giganteum, assembly GCA_007115665.2. Classification (NCBI taxonomy): domain Eukaryota; kingdom Viridiplantae; phylum Streptophyta; class Pinopsida; order Cupressales; family Cupressaceae; genus Sequoiadendron; species Sequoiadendron giganteum. The sequence continues at coordinate 121,366,058 of CM021104.1, read as the reverse complement.
ATAGAAAAACAAATCAAAATGCACACCCAATAGTTTTTAGACAAACAAACATATACTGCTGCATACTAGGGATTCTTCAAGAGCTTCCAACAACAACTGCAAGCTAGAGAGCGGATACCATATGAGTCAGTAAAGCAATATATCAACACTATTGCTTTTTGGGCAAACAAGGACTATACTTATATGGAGACGATGGAGCCACATAAAACATGGATTATTAAGCTCCCCTACAAGATATCACAAAATGAAGTGGATGCTTATGTTGTAAACATCCTCAGCAAGCCAAAATACCCAAACGTAAAGTGATTTGGGACATATAAAGAGATTATGGATTGAATCCATAAGAAAAATTCCTAAGAAAAGTTTGAGAAAAACAAATAACAACTGTAGAAACAATGGGGAATTTCACCAAAGCAAACAAAATAGCCATCCTCTTCCATGCCAACTTCAAAATCCCACACACCAACCACAAGAAGGTCTAGGAGATTATGTATAGAACCACAAGCACACAATTTGAGGGTCTCACATCCTCATTGCCAATAGTATCCACATCAGAGGTGCAAGAGATATCAAAAACTCTTATAGAAATGAGTATGGAGAAGAGGACTTGCAAAGGAAGGTTTACACAAATGGTAAAAAGAAAGAAAATTCAAAATTTTGGGGAAGAGGAGGAAGAAGAAGAAGTCCAAGAGGTACAAAAGCCTCTACAAAAAAGAAGAAGAAGAAATAACACATAGTTGAAATATGACAACCAAATGTACCGAAGCAACCATAGCCACCAATTAACATTATGAAAACTACAAATGCCATAAGATATCATGGTATGCTTTCGTAATTCCTATCTATGTATGATGATATATACAAGTAATAAGGATAGGATAATACAAAGCTTAATATTATACATAAGGAAATTTAAATAAAAGTTTGGAGGTGATAATCAAAGGAATTTCCACAACCAATAATCACCACAATCCAAGAGAAAAGGGATAAAGCCCTAAAAGAAGAAGATGAAATAAGAGAAAAATCCATTACAAAGGTAGAGCCTAATCACAAAATAAAAGAAGCAACTAACATGATCCCAAGCTCAAGAGCTCCACATAAAACAAAGAGTAGACACTCTAATGGGGGGAAAACAAGAGGAAACCACAAATATCACAAAGAAACTTCTAGATGCACTCTTGGAAGAGGAAAAATCAAAGAGACAAACAACACCTCCTCTAATAAATAGCCTTCCAAGTAATAGAAAGGATGAGGAACACAAAAAAAAACATTGGAGAAACATCTACATTGGTCTCTCCAATCCAATCAATCAAGGATTTCTTGGCACTACAAGAAAAATTGTAACCACACCAACACCACAACTAATCCAGATACCAATGATGGGCTCACAAGTGAATTTAGCCAATATCTCCCTACTTCAAAAACTTCAACTTGGGGATATTTTTCATGCTAGTGCAAGGGAATAAATACTTCAAGAATAGGTGGATAAGATAGAGAAATTAGAAGATATGGTACACATATTGTATAAATCAATTTCATACATACAAAGGGACACTTCCATTCCCCTACCACAAAAAATAAAATAAATGGTGAATGGTATGTAGTCATACTTCAAGAACAAAAAGAAAAAATAAGGCAAGAGGCACAACAATAAATTTTAAAGAAAAATACAAATGAGGTCACAAAAATATGTGCACTAGCCCATTCATAATTGGAGAAAATAAATAAAGAATGTATAAGGGAGCATAGCAGAAGAAAATATATTTTATCAATTTTGTCTCTAATGGCATAACCTCACCAAGAACTTGAAGGATTGAATCATGCAGCTGGAGGCCCAAATAGTACAAGTTGCATCTTTTTATGATCCATTAAAAGACATGGATGGAGCAATTAGAGTGCAAGTGGAGAATATACATACCCAACTGCAACAAATCCAAGAGCAGAGGGAACAAATAAATATGCAAGTTAAGAAACTAAGGGATACCATCAACATCAAACTATCACACTTGAGCAAAGTGCTAGGAGAAGCAAGAAATGTTGCAAAACAAATTCTATTCCTCATAAACTTGTAGAAGCAGAAGCTACACATATAAATACATAAGGAAACATCAAGGTACTCTAACAAGAAAAACAATAATGGGATACTACACTTGTATAGTTGAAAATCATATACAACCATATTCTCCCAAGCAACTGAGCAACATGTCTTGAGGACAAGACATAATTTTGAAATGGGGGATGATGTTAGTAGGATACAGGGCAGAGAGTAAAAGCTATCACAACCTATGGCATAAGACTTGTAGAACCTCAAACCAACAAGGAATATAGAGTAAGGGGTTCCCTACAAGGTTCACGTCTTTATAAGAGACAAATCATTAATATATGCATGTAATATGTATCATATTAAGAGAAGAGAATAGAGAACCATAAAAAGTAACTATAATACAAAGCAAAGACTAAGACCTATTATTGTAACTACTATTGGAATATATATAGATATGGAGTTATGAGAATTTAATACATGTTGTGATCTCCTAAAATGTTATGTTCCTAATGTGAGATGCTAAACAACTAATGATGCAATAAAAATAACTAACATAAAAAAGGACACCTCAATGAATAGCCTAAGGAAAGATAAACATAAAAGCAAGATAAAAAATTGAAGTTGATTATACCTTCATGTTGCTCCTTCCTTGGTTGGCCCTTGATCCTTGAAAATTTGTGTGCTCTTTGGATGACAAGCTAAATTTAATGTGCAAAGTGATATGCAAGATGGGTGAAATGCTAAATGTTATGGTGGATGAGAGCTTAAATGGTAATTTTGCAAGAGTTTGGATAGCAAAAGATTGATTCCTCAAAATAAGAGAAATGAGGGGGTATTTATAAGATAATTTGAATTCTCTAGAGAATTCAACGGTTGAGATTGATCCAACAAATCCAAGATGAAGGGCTATGGTGAGTTGAGGACTCACAGGCCCTCACATCTTTACATGTGGAATGTGAGATGGCCTAGGGTGGGTTGATGTGGAAATGAGGTGGAAGATAAGTACATGAGGTGGATGAAGGACAAATACCTTGTAGGTACCTTGGGGGATGAAAATATTTCCTCAAAAAAAAACTTTTTTTCCCCAAATGAGCATGAAAGAGACATTTGAGGATTTTAGAATTCCTCAAAAATCCCCCTGGGAAAAGGGGAAGTGGTTGGAGAAATAAATGTGAATTAAAAATTCACATGTTTAGGAGAGTTTATTGGATAAAAGAGGGTCTCCAAAAAGCTGGAGATTTATCACATGTGGGTGATGTGACAAGTCAAAGGTTTTAGAAGTCCTTGGCACATGTAAAGTGACAAGTCAAGCCTACTTTGCATGGGGATAGGGTAGACCTTGGAAAGATAAAAGTGAATTAAAAATTTACATGGGGAAGAGAGGAGCCTTCGGTGAATAAATTTGAATTAAAAATTCACATGGGAAAGAGAGTCAAGGCCAAGAAAGGCAAGTGGAAAGGTTGACCAGAAAAAGGTATGTCAAATGTGGTTAATGAATTTGATTAAGGTTGTGCAAACACGGGATTATGATAATTAATGAGGGATAAGAGGCAAGTGAGAGATTATGGAGGATGTGACACTAATCTTGATTAAGTGGTGCACATCTTAATCACAGATTAATTAATTTAATCCAGATTAAAAGAGGGTTATGGAGAAAATGACAAGGAAAAAGAAAAAGAGGAATTAAAAATTAGTTTTAATCTTAATAAGTCAAATGACTAGATTAAATAAATTGTCCCATTTATTTAATTTAGAGAAGAAAAGGTGTAAGGTAAAGTATTTAATTTATTTAATTACATACTTTAGGAACCTTAGGCAGAAAATGAAATAATGATTAAATAAAGTATTTAATCACTATTAATGAAATAAATGAATAGAGTAGACGATTTTGATCATATGGAAGTGATCAAATTTAGATGTCTACATTTTTCCCCTCTTCGAAGTACTGTTAGAATAATCGTGCTTCAAAGAAAAATAAAATGCAGATGACTCTATAGAGGAACTAACTAGAAAATGATGCCCAGCATGGGGAGGAGGCCCTGCATTGTCCAATTAGCGGGGGAGTGGATGAAGATGCCTCAATCCTACAAGGGAATGACTATGGCAGGGAAAATGGATAAATGTCAAGGGTATGCCCCCTCGAGAGGAGGACGGGGGAGAAATAGGGGTCTTGGATGACTTCTCGATAGGAAGAAATGGATGGTATGGTTGGAAAGAGCGTGAAAAATTAGGCAAGTTTGTTTTTTGAAAAAATTCAATCGGACAAACGGGGTGCAAATGGCAGCCTCGAAAAGAGAAAAGATTAATCGAAGGAAAAAAAGGTAAATAAGGGGTGAAAAATACCCCTTAAAAAGGGTGGTAAAAAGAATATAAAGTAATTTTGAAAATTACCTCACCTCATTTGCACTATAGCAGTTGAGAGAAGAGGAGAGAAGAGGAAGCAGATGAGGAGCGAAGATGTCGCGGGATAATGACACCGAGATCATCCACTGGGTGGACAAGGTCCGATGAGCGTACAGTCAGTTGAGTGGGCCCCACCAGGTTAGCGTCAAAAACCTGTATGCATTATTTTTGTGATTTTAACGCATTTTAAATGTTTGATCAAAAATGTTAAAAATGGGTTTTGTGGGCGGGTTAGGGTAGAAAAATGGGTAGTCGGAAAAAAATAAAGATTTGTTGAAAAAAAATGGGATTTTGAAAAAGAAGATTCCCACATAGGAGGGCGAATATGCCCTCTGGTGGATGAATCTGCCTCGGCTCGGGGTGGGCCTACCCCAAGGTTGGGTAGGCCCGCCCTGGTCGAGGGTGGGTCCACCCTGCTGCAAGGGCGGGTCCGCCCTGGCCGGGGGCAAGTCTGCCCCACTACAAGGCAGACAATCGTCGATGCGACAAGCAGCGGCGCCGCCCCACGACCAGTGACGGAGACGCCACCCCAACGGGGGGAAAGTCTGCCCCACTGCAGGGCGAATAGTCGCTGCCGCGACCAATGGTGGCGTCACCCCGTAGCTAGCAGTGGCAACGCCGTCCCAATTGGGGGCGGGTCCGCCCTGCTATAGGTGCGTGTTTGTCCCGGCTAGGGGTGGGTCCATCCCGCTACAGGGGCAAGTCCGCCCCATGGTCGGGGGTGAATCTTCCCCAGCCTAGGAAAACGGGGGGGGAGTGAAAGAGAGAGAGAAAGAGAGAAAAAGAAAAAAGAAGAAAGAGTAAGTCTCAGGACCAAGAAAAGAAATTGACGAAGAATTTGACAAAGTGGATGGTATATTTGTAGGATTTTAGTCGATTACAGACCCACGAGCGAAGGCCAGAGGCACTGGTAGCGACAATAGAGGCTATGAGTGGGGCAGACCATGCAGCACTGGATTAGGCGGGGTTACTGCACTTAGTGCAGTTTCTAGAGATGAGAGCGCATCGAGCGATACTGACAACCCTGATAGAGAGATGGAGCTTGGTGACGTTGACTTTCCATCTTTCGATAGGGGAGATGACGGTGACTTTAGAGGATGTGTGGCCGATTTTGAGGTTACCGATAGCAGGTCGGTTAGTGAGTGAGGTGGTGTTGAGAGGAGCGCAGTTAAATGAGACTGTCCTGGTGCTATTCGGGTGAGATGACTTGCCGATACAGAGGGGGCAGATAGATGTAGATAGATGCCTGGCCTTGGGGTTTCCAACATTACCACTGTTTTTGTGTTGTCTGATTAGCGGGATACTATTGTTGGATCAGAGCAGGCGATTCTGCAACTTACGGTATATGGAATTGATTCGACATATAGTCGAGTGGCGAGAGGGACATTTTTCCTGGGGATCATGTGTATTGGCCTAGTTATACTAAGATATGCATGTGATTTGTTATTGAGGGATGAAGAGCATGATGCATAGGATGTTATTATAGGTGTGGGGGTGGGAGCATATCACGGTGACAAGACCCATAGTGGTCAGGAGAGGAGAGTTGGATGATAGAGAGCCAGTGGCTTGGGAGTTCAGGGCAGCTAGGGACTGCATCTTACGTTATGAGACACAGGGAGAGATGGATTAGTGGAGGAGAGTGTTTGATGATTTACGGGAGGAGGACATCGTATGGTGGCCATACATCTATCAGCAGTTTAGGAGATGGAGGGCCAAGGAGGAGAGACATTTGGGTTTCTTTAGATGCATATGTTTCCTGATTGGGATTCGGGGATATACAGTGGGGGCATATCGTCCGAACAAGGTGATGAGGCAGTTTGGACTCATGTAGGATATTCCAGCACCATCGACTATGTTTTGTCGACTTACCAGAGAGGTACCATGGGGAGCGTGGTTGTCAGCAAGGGCAGCGAGGGAGGTGTGGGTAATGGAAGGTGGGGTGCCCTATCTAGGGAGGGGGGAGGCTCTAGAGGATGCAAGAGTTACAGATCGGTACACTCGATGGTTTTGCAACCACCGGTGGGAGAGGGTCACACCAGTGGTGTCGAATGCGGGAGTCGTGGAGTGGGGACAGGAGGAGGATGTGGGACATCAGAGTGGCAGGGTGGATAAGGGTGGTGCTAGAGATCAACCAGAGAGGAGAAGGAGGGTTAGGAGGAGGCCTCGGAGGAGGAGGGCTAGGAGAGCGGTGGGGGAGGAGATGGAGGCAGAGATGGTGAGATGAGGGGGTTAGCTAGAGGCAGAGAGGGCGAGATGAGGGAGTGAGCCAAAGGTAGAGATGTTAGGGGTGGTGGAGGGGAGGGCTGCTCAGACAGGGATTGAAGGGAGAGTACGACGGAGGCGAGTGCAGGTGAGAGTTAAGCAGGAGGAGATAGAGGGGGAGGGGTAGGCTGGAGGACAGTCGAGGAGATTGATGAGGGTAGGGAGGAGAGGACTGTCACAGAGGATCCGAGTGACGAGCTGGGTGGGGCCTACTTGGGAGGAGGTAGAGGTCGAGGCGATGGATATGGATGTGCAGGTGGTGGAGCCATTGATAGTAGTATCAAAGGCTCCATTGGACGATCCAGTGGTGTTATTGCAAGGGGCCTAGGCGAGGATATGGGTGTTAGAGGAGGAGTTGAGGAGGGCAGAGGCTGAGGTGTAGAGGGTGGAGGAGTCAGAGTTGATAGAGTTTGAGCATGTTGTGGTTCATTTGATGACATATATACTGGCGATGGAGAGGGAGAGAGAGGAGATACGAGCAGAGATGGGGAGAGTACAAGGTGAGCTGGCTCAGGTGACTTGGGATCGAGACAGATTAGAGGCAGCGATGATAGTGGCTTAAATGAAGGGTCAGTCGGAGCCAGTAGGGGGAGGGGAGATAGAGACACCGAGAGGATAGGTGGTAGGGTTGCAGGGAGAGCAGACAAACCTTTTGGAGAGGATAGCTACCACAGAGACATCCTTGGAGGAGATGAGAGCGAGGGATGAGGTTGCAAAGGCCAGGTTAGAGGCAGTGCAGAGAGAGAGAGTGCACATGGATAGGTGTAGGTGCTACAGGGAGAGAGGGATGATGTGCGAAGACAGGTCCAGATTTTGTAGTTTCAGAGAGATGCAGCAGTGAGCCGGGCAGAGAATGTAGAGAGGGATATAGCACAAAGGGAGCCACAGCGAGTGCAGGGTGATGGGACAGAGTTAGTTGTATAGGGCTTGCAGGCAGAGCTAAAAAGTGTATAGGCAGAGAGGGGGAGGACCGCATAGCAGGTACAAGTGCTGACATCGACACATGAGGCATGGGAGTAGGAGAGATGGGCCATCACCAGAGAGTAGGATAGATACAAATATGAGCAGAATGCCGCCAAGTTCCAAGCTGGGCAGAGAAATGAGTACATGCATGAAGTAGGCTATTGGAGATGTGCATATGAGTAGGCAGTGCCAGATCCAGCACAACAGACAACACGATATGTTAGGCAGGTACCACAGATGTCAGTACCATCCCAATAATTAGGGACACGGACTAGAGGGTACAACGATTTTCAGTCGACCCCTTCGCGATTTGGGACTCCAGCTCGTGAGTCTCAGGGGACTCCAACATATAGGGGACCAGTACCCGAGTCTCCTCAGAGGTCAGGTGTGGGAAGCTCAAGGCAGGTAGAGGACAGGTGACGGGATACAGGTGATGTGACAGGTACCAGATGGAGGTGTAGCACATATTCTTAGATGATGCACTTTATATTGAGGATGGGATGTATGTGATTATGATATGACTGTATTTTGGATATGAGATGGTCATTGTATTATTTTGATGATGATATGTGATGGTTCCCATTGATATTATGTCGAACATTTTTGTGATAGATGATTTATGTTATGCAGATGGTTATATATTTATGTTTTTATGACAGATGATGTATGTTATGCACATGTATATGATGAGTTTTGTTGATATGGATGTTGTGACAGTGTATGATGTTAATGATTTATTTATGCGTGTTTGGATGATGTGATTATGGATGATGTTAATGATTTATGAATGCAATTGTATGTATGATGTAATTAATATGGACCTAATAATGATGTATAGATGGGTATGAAAATATATGGAAATGTATGGATGAATGAATCTAATGAATGGATGCAATATGGTTAAATGAACCTAATGAATTGATAAAAATGGATAAATAATGAACCTAAATGAATTGATGCAAATGGATAAATGAACCTAATGAATTGATGCAAATGGATAAATGATGAACCTAAATGAACTGATGCAAATGGATAAATGATGAACTTAATGAATTGATGCAAATGGATAAATGATGAACCTAAATGAACTGATGCAAATGGATAAATGATGAACTTAATGAATTGATGCAAATGGATAAATGATGAACTTAATGAATTGATGCAAATGGATAAATGAACCTAATGAATTGATGCAAATGGATAAATGATGAACTTAATGAATTGATGCAAATGGATAAATGATGAACTGACACACTAAATGTAATGTAGACATAAGTATCAATGGGTAGGTGATAGGCATAGGGTGTGTGGGGCACGGTACCTATCATGAACCATAGGGATCCTGAGAAAGAAATTTAGTAAGAATGAATGAGCGTTTGCACAATCGAAATCAAGAATCATAGATGTAGGAGTAAGATTGGATGAAAGGGGAATATGCAATGAGATGAAATGCAACATGAATCCAATTTGCCATCCTTTAGAGCACTGATTTTTGCTATAGCATAAGACATCGATTGTCAGGGTATGTAAAACAATATGGATTAATGTCTAATGCATAAAAAAAACACAACAAACAAGAAGGCTATCCCAATACCCCAAAGTCGCGATGACTTTGGTCGAGCCAGGTATTGGAATAACCACAAGCACAAAGGGATGCCCCCACATAATGCAGGATTTGAGAGGAATCCTAGTGGGTACTACGTGGAGCATCCCAGCAAACACCAACGATAAAATAGTCAAGAGATGCCCCTATGTTGATTAGGCAAAACACACCATAATATGATGGATTATGGCGATCTTGACTAGTTTAAAAGAGGGAGCTCAAATGATAAACAAAAGCCAAAAGTACCAAAAGATCGCGATCAATTACAAGCATCATTTGCCATAAGATCCCAAGGATGGATGGGGTTGATGTTGTCTGTTAGGAAAGATGCATCCTGTTAAGACCGATGATGGATACTAAGCTAAAGGGACCTAGATGACGCGAGATAATTGCCATTGGGCAGATTTCTTGATACAAGAAGATCCTGTTTGTGAATAATCAATGAGGATAGGGACATACTTGAGAACAATACAACGAGAGGACGAGACACAACCTAAAAACCTAGGGGCTCGTGGGTTGATCAAAGATCAACCTTGCCTACGTGAAAGCGCAGGGCCCTCGTAGTTCAGGAAAAGACCACGGTAAAAGAGTGGAAAGTGGATTGATGGAAACTGATGGATGACCAAGACAAACACAAGCCCTAGGGGCAGATCAAAAGATCAACCTTGCCTACGTGAAAGCTTGGGGGCAACGTAGTTCGGACAGGACAAAAGACCGAGGAGGGACAAGATCAAATAGTGGACCATGAGGACAAATGATGAAGGACACAATGCCTCAGGGGCCGACCCAAAGATTAGCCTTGCCTACGTGCAAGCGTAGAGGTGTCGTAGTTCAAGAGAAGACATGATGAGACCTAGATGGAGATGCACACGAGGAGTGAACCTACATGGAGACACACACGACAATGAGAGGACACAAGCTCAAGATTTTGGATAGAGGATGACGGTCGTCCAATGCTCAACCAAAATATACCAAGTGACAAGGTGATGTAAGTGGGTGGAAGGATAGGGGGATTGAGGAATCGACAAATAAGCCATAAAGTAACTAGGACGCGAGGTAGATAATGATTAAGCCCTATACGAGAGGTGCCTGTTGCCAGGTTTTCACCAATCCTACGTATCCAAGGCGCCATGCAGGGGTGGTTTTCACCATAGGATGAATTATGTCTTTTTGCTATTTTTGGATTTTTTTATCTTTTTTGTATTTTTTGAGTTTTTGATTTTTTTTGTATCTTTTGACTTTTTTTATTTTTTTTGTATTTTTTGACTTTTACCAGGAAGGATACCCCAGCTGACCTAAGTATAGAACTTCTTCAGATGCATGATGTTGATGGGTTCTTCCAAGGGCTCCCCTTTAGGGGTAGAGAGCCTATAGGTGCCAAAACCATACTTTGTGGTGATGACATAAGGGCCTAACCAATTTTCTTCAAACGTACCCTTTTTCTCTCGATCTTGTTGATTCCGCTGATTCTCTTTAAGGACCAAGTCACCAACATTGAATTGGCAAGGGTGCACTTTCTTATTGTAGCTTCTTTTGAGTCGGTGTTGATAGGCTTGCAGATGGTTATAAGCCTTGACCCATTTTTCATCTAGCAATTCTAATTGTGCTAGGGGTGCCACTCGGGTGTTTTTCGTCAGTGATGATATTCTTGAGGGATATTCAGAGTGAAGGGATTTCAACTTCGATTGGCAAGATGGCTTCAACGTCATAAACTAGAGATTATGGAGTAGCATCGTTGGGGGTACGGATGGATGTACGATAGGCCCAAAGAGTGGGATGGATATGGAGGTGCCAATCTCAGCCAGTGCTATTGACCATCTTCTTAATGATTTTGATCAATGTCTTGTGTGTTGCTTCTGCTTGTCCATTACCTTGGGGGTAATAGGGGGTGGATCAATGATGTTGGATATGATACGTGTCACAAAGAAGCTTCATACACTTATTCTTGAATGGCTTTCCGTTGTCGGTGATGATGGCAGAGGGGATACCATACCTACAAAGGATATGGTAGAGGATGAACTTAGAGATCTGAACTCTAATGATTTGAGTGAGTGGAATGGCTTCCACCCACTTGGTGAAGTATTTAGTAGTTGTGATGATAAAAGTGTGACCATCAGAGGATGGAGGGTAGATCTTGCAATCAAGTCGAAACCCCATTGTGAAAACGGCCAGGGTGTCATGATAGGTTGTAGCTCTTATGCCGGAGCGTGAATCAAGTCCGTATGTTGTTGACATGGAAGACGCTTTTTGACATATTCACAAGCATCACGTTCCATCGTAGGCCAGTAATATCCTGCTCTTAGAATTCGTTTGGATAGGGTCATACCATTAGAATGGGCCCCACAAATACCGTTATGCACTTATGTTAATGTCGTGAGGGCTTCGATTTCATCTAAACAACGAAGGAGAGTTCCATCAGACCCACGTCGATAAAGTGTATCATCGATGATGGTGTAGCGGGTGGTGCGTTGGATGAATGATTTATGTTGGTTTCTCGTGAGATCAGGCAGGAGGGTGTTGTCATGAATATAGGTGTAAATGTCATGGTACCAAGGAGATTCAAGACCTACAATATCACACACCATGTCACTCTCAGGGATATCATACTCTGGGATTAGGAGTTGCTCGACTAGGAACTGATAATCTGTGCGGTCTTTTGGCATGTCGAGGAGAGAACCAATGGTAGCCATAGCGTTTGCTGCCTTATTTTGGAGTCTCAGGATCTGCTCAAATTGGATGGAGGTGAAATATTTTTTGAAGACATCCATCATACGTTTGTAAGGCAACAAATTTTCATCTTTTGTTAGAAACTCATCATTGACCTATTTTATAACCAACTGGGAGTCACCAAAAACTTGCAGATGAGTGATGTGCCATTAGACTGCGATTCTAAGGCCTGTGAGAAGGGCTTCATATTCAGTAATGTTATTAGTGCAGGGAAAAGCTAGTCTGAATGATTTTGGTATGTAATTTCCTTTGGGGGTGATAAGCAAGACTCCTGCCCCCGATCCATTATTAGTGTGTGATCCATCAAAGTATAGTGTCCATGTGGTAGCTTTTGATACTGCAAATACTCCATTTGGAAATTCGATTTCTATGGGATAGGCATCTACCAACCGATCTGCTATTACCTGTCCTTTGATGGCTTTTTTGTCCACATATTCTATATCAAATTCACTGAGAAGCATGATCCATTTAGCCATTCGGCCAGTTAGGGCTGTCTTAGATAACAGGTACTTGAGGGGGTCGACTTTTGATATCAACTTTATCGGATGGCTAAGTATATAATGATGCAATTTTTGTGTACTGAAGACCATAGTGAGACATGCTTTCTCCATTGGTGAATAATTAAGTTCATAACTGACCAGTGTTCGACTAATGTAGTAGATTGCTCGCTCTTTTGAGGATTCATCATGTTGTGCCAACAATGCCCCCAATGCAACATAAGTGGCAGAGATGTAGAGCAAGAGGGGTTTTCTAGGGATAGGTGGCATCAAGATTAATGGGTGGGCCAAGTATTCTTTGATCATATCAAAACCCAGCTAACATTGTTGATTCCATTTGAATATGGTGTCTTTCTTTAAAAGGTGAGTGAATGACTGACATTTATCCGCAATCTGGGCTATAAACCGACGAATGGATTGTAGCTTTCCTTGAAGGCTCCTTAATTGTTTCAGGTTTCTAGGTGGAGGCATATCCATGATAGATTTTACTTTAGTAGGGTCAACCTCAATGCCTCTCCAAGAGACTATGAAGCCCAAAAATTTCCCTGACGTGACACCAAACACACACTTTTTCAGATTTAGCCTTAGCTTGTACTACTCCAAGCGCTCAAAGATCTTTTTTAGAATGGCAGGGTGTTCTTCTCTGGTTTCGGATTTTCCTAGCAAGTCATCGACATAATCTTCCATGATAATGTGGATGAGGTCATGGAATATAACAGTCATTGCTTGTTGATATGTTGCCCCACATTTTTAAGGCCAAAGGGCATGACATTGTAACAAAAGGTACCCCAAGGTGTTGTAAAAGCGGTTTTGTGTTGATCATCAGGGGCAATTCGGATCTCATTGTAGCCCAAGAAGCCATCCATGAGGGATAACATCTCGTGTCTTACAGTAATGTCGACCAACATGTCAATGTTAGGCAAGGGGAAATCATCTTTTGGACAGGCTTTGTTAAGATCCTAGAAATCTGTGCAAATTATGATGTCTCCATTAGGTTTAGCAACAGGTACTATATTGGAAATCCAATCAGAATAATCAATGGGTCTGATAAAACCAGCATCTAGTAATTTCTCCAATTCTTTTTTAACTAATAGTGTTATATGCGGGTGCATCTTTCAGAGCTTCTACTTGACAGGTTTGGCATCTGGACGAACATCCAAGCCAGGCATATAAGAATAAGCCCATGCAAAATTGATAACCCCTTCTCGAAGAATTTGGACAATGGTGAGATATTCTTCTTCTGATAAATATTTGGCTACATAGGTGATCCTTGGAGTTTTTGTTGTCCCCAAATTTACCTCTTGCATCTCTTCAATGAGAATAGAAGACTGCTTAGATATTTGTGTTCCTACAAGGGGAAGATGAACGTCCCCATCTTCCAGTGCCGTATTGAGGTTTTCACTATCAGATACACCCTTTGTTTTTACTTTTTCCCAGTCAAAAAGTGCCTCAGTGAGGTTTTCACTTGATGAGCTATTTTGCTTTTGTTTCTTTTTACTTTTGCGGTTAGGGCGTTCATTTTCCCCTAGTCCCATGAGTTGTACGTAGGTATCTTCTGAGGGAAATGTGTTGATAGGTGCGCTATCTTGTATGTCATGGTCGATAAGCTCAAGATGTTTGAGGGATAAGGTTATGGTGCAAACAGATAAGCATTCAAACATGGCGGGGAGGTCAACGTGATTCAAATCATCGTACGCATGTATGATGGACTCTTCCTCTGGTATGTCTTCGAGGGAACCATTGTCAACACTGACATTTTTAGAAGTGCTAGAGGATGTTGCAAGACCTTTCTGTTTAGTATCATAACCCAAGCACAAATTTCTTGGTCGGATGGTAGTTGCTTCAATGGGCTGGCATTTTCCTTGTTCTTCTGCACCAAGGCCTCCACCTTGGTAATGACACTTTTCAATGAACTTGGAGGCACGTGGATAAAATTCTTGAAAGTATTCTATAAGGGGACGTGGTGGCTCAAGTTCCTCTCGATAAACCCATTGATTGATGTCTTCTTCCATTTGATCCTGAAGGGATCCCAGATCATTGAATGTTGTCGAACCCATGTTCTTGGAGGTGAGTGTAAGTGTCTTTTCTTCCACTTTTGATACTAACAGAGTTGGTTGTCCATATGTGCGAGGCGAGGGTGGCATGGTTTCCACATTTAGTGTGGTATGCATTTCATATTCACCACATCCCTTGTCTATGATATGGACCTTGGTGACGGTGGAAGCAAGTGTGGATGATGGTGGAGATGAGGTTTTTAGTATGTTGGTGGATGGGTCAGAATCGGATAGTGAGGATGCCCCCATTTCAACTCCTGGGCAGTAATGTGAATGCGGGAAGGAGGCTTCCAAGGCACAACAATATTCAAAAGGTTGGGGATCAACTTGTATGTTAACTTCCACTCCTTCAAATGGGAACTTTAAGAATTGATGATAGGTGGATGGGATGACTTGTAGAGAATGAATCCATGGACGACCAAGAAGGATGTTGTATGGAAGTTCAAGGTCTAGAACATGACACATAGTGTACTGTACAATAGGGCCCACTTGAATAGGGAGGTAAATAATTCCTTCAGAATCTCGCTCTGCATTATCATATGCCTTGATGGTGATCACTTGACTTCTTAAATCATCCTGGGTGTATCCAACCTATTGTATGAATTTTATTGTGCAAATATTTAGGGCCGAACCATTATCTACGAATACCCTTTTTACTTTTTGAAAATTTACACCAACCTCGAGATGGAGGGGGCGGTTGTGGCTTGAATCAAGATGCGGCATGTCTTTTTGGCTAAAGGCTAACTGATAGGTTGATGAGAGATTGCCCACCAATGCTTGGAATTGGGTAGGGTCAATATCATCAGGCATTTGTGTGCTTTGCAAATCCTTAGTCAAGATATCTTGATGCACGGGAGATGACTTAAGTAGATCCAAGATGGATATTTGGGCTGCAGTCTTGCCTAGATGGTCTAGGATGTTATATTGTGAATGGACAGATGACCATTGGGTAGATGGAGGAGCTGCGGGGACTATGATGCGATTTTGCCGAGTGGTAACTATAGACATCCAAATTTGATCACTTCCATATGATCAAATTGTCTACTCTATTCATCTATTTCATTAATAGTGATTAAATAATTTATTTAATCATTATTCCATTTTCTGCCTAAGGTTCCTAAAGTATGTAATTAAATAAATTAAATACTTTACCTTATCCCTTTTCCTCTCTAAATTAAATAAATAAGACAATTTGTTTAATTTAGTCATTTAACCCATTTGGATTAAAATCAATTTTTAATTCCCCTATTTCTCTCTCCTTGTCACATTCTCCATAACCCTCTTCTAATCCAGATTAAATTAATTAATCTGTGATTAGGATGTGCACCACATAATCTTGATTAAGTGTCACATCCTCCATAATCTCCCACTTGTCCCTAATATCTCATTAATTATCCTAATCCTGTGTTTGCACAACCTTAATCAGAATCATTAACCACATTTGGCTTACCTTTTCTGGTCAACCTTCCCACTTACCCTTTTTAGCCTGGACTCCTTTCCCCATGTGAATTTTTAATTCACATTTTTATTCTCCCAAGGTTTACCCTATCCCCATGCAAATGTGACTTGTCATTTTACATGTGTCCAAGGCTTCTAGAACCTTGGACTTGCAACATCACCCACATGTGACAAATCTATAGCTTTTTGGAGACCCTCTCTTATCCACTAGATTCTTCCAATCATTGTGAATTTTTAATTCACTTTTATTCCTCCAAGGAATCTTCTCATCCCCCAAGGTACTTGTCCTTCATCCACCTCATGTACTTATCTTCCACCTCTTGTCCTTCTCTTCCACCTCATTTTCACATCACTCCACCCTAAGACATCTCACATTCCACATGTCAAGATGTGAGGGCTTGTGAGTCCTCAACTCACCATAGCCCTTCATCTTAATCTTGTTGGATCAATCCCAACCATTGAATTCTCTAGAGAATTCCAATTATCCTATAAATACACCCTCATTTCCCTCATTTTGGAGGATCAAGTCTTTTGCAATAAAACTCTTGCAAATTTGTCATTCAAGATCTCATCTATCATAACACTTACATCATCAACTTCATTGCCATCCAAGGAGCACACAAGACTTCAAAAATCAAGGGCCAACCAAGGAAGCAACAACATAAAGGTATAAGAAGCATTCCATTTGTTTTTATTTTGCTTTCATATTGTCCATTTTCTTAGGCTAATCATTGAAGTGCCCTTTTATCTTGTTACTTCTTCTCATTGCACTATTAGTTTTTATCTAGCATCTCACATTAGGAGTAGCATTTTAAAGGGATCACAGTAACAACACATTGTGGATCCTTTCCCTTGACATGTATCATGGATACACATGGCTCTACTTGTTCTATATGTGAGACCACACCTTGGTAATTGTATGGCACATTTTTATTGCTGATGTTATTGGTGTTGTTACCTTGCTACTTGTTGTTGTTAGATCTAGGATTAACGTTGGAAGTACTAGGACACTGATTGTGGTTAGGAAAAGTGTTTTGATATATCTGGAGTTGAGCATTGGACAAAGATGTTGTGTTAGCATCTACATGTATTTCACCTCGATTGATGAGACCTTGAATGTAGGTTTTTAGGCCTTGACATTTATCTAAGGTATGTCCCTTAATCTTGTGAAATTTGCAATATTCCTTGTCTTTAAACCAAGCTGGTTTGGGTTTAGACATATCAAGAGGTTTGGTGACAGGATATGTGATGGGATAATTAGCTTGAAGAAGCTTGTTAAACACCGTGCTAAGGGGTTCTCCCAACTGAGTGAATTGTCGTTTGTTTCCCCCTTGGTTATTTTGGCTGGATTGTTGTCGTGGTGTCCCTTGGGGGATAGCTATGGCATTCTGGACTGATGGTTGTTGCTGAGGAGGTTATCTTTGCATGGTGGTGGCCACTTGAACATGTTTATTGTCAGAGACACCATCATTGACAACATTTTTATTTCTATTCCAATAACAAGGTTTATCCCCAAAGGACTTCTCTCTATTAAAATTGAAATGTTTGACTTGCCCTTTTGCAACAAGGGCTTGTTCCAAGATGGGGCCCTTCTCCACAAGCACCACAAAGGTGGTTATACAATGGAGTTGGAAATTATGAGCCACATCTGGGTGAGAATTTTTGATAAAGAGTGTGACCATGTCTTTTTTTGATGGTGCGGATTTCATTCTGCTGGCTAAGGCATGCCATCTTTGCAAGTAGCTTGCAAAGGTATCTCCCTCACGTTGTTTTTCTTTCAGGAGATCAAGTGTGTCAATATCCTTCTCTAGATTAAAAGAGAAGTGGGAGACAAACTGTTTAGATAATTGTGCAAATATTTTGATAGATCCTTTTTCAAGGCCCATAAACCAGTTAATGGCAACTCCTTGTAGACTTTTAGGGAAAATTCGGATAAGATAATTATCATTATGCATGACCTCTTGGAAATGGGTGTAAAATTATTGAAGGTGGGCTCTAGGGTCCCTGGTTCCTTTGTATTTATCGAATTTTGGTATCTCAAAATGTTTGGGAAAAGGAATCAAGGAGATGAGGGATCAAAAGGATAAGGACATATGTCCTCAAACTTGAATGTTTGTTTACCTGCTCCAGCTTGTAGGTCTTGTAATGTTGCTTTTACTTCTTCCAAGTCCTTGTTGATGGGAGTTGTGGGAGTCAAAGTGGATTGATTGTATGGATAGTATTGTGGATATGATGAGGATGGCACTATCGTTGTTGGATCATAGACGGTTTGAGTCAGATAGGAGCGTGTTTGCTGATTATAAGTGGATTGATAGTTGGATGATTGATTATGACGAGTGGGAGCCCCTTGTTGTTGATAGTAGGAAGCAAGGGATGGGTCTTGTTGTTGTGTAGAATTTTGGTAATATGTGGAGGTAGGGCCTCTTTTTTGATGTGATGATGGTTGTTGGTAATATGAAGTGTAAGGTGCCCCCTGTTGATAAGTTGGTTGTTGTTGGAAATGAGGCGGATAGGATTGGTATTGTTGCACAATGGTGGGTTGTTGCATGGCATATGGGGATGGATTTGATGTTTGTTGGTAGGGACGATGTTGAGGTTGTGAAGGATTGGTGTAAGGTGGCAGTTAAGTATGTGTTTGGTTTTGAGCATTCTAATGAGGATTCATATTGAGATGAGATAGAACTATGTATGTGCTAGAGGGATGATAGAGGTACTTCGTAAGTGGATTATGGTGTGTTTGTGTAGGTATATGCACATGTTGTTGTGGGGGTCGTTGTTGTGGTTGTTTTTGATGAGATGGGTGAGATGAGATATGTTGTTGTTGGGGGGAAACCATGAAAGGGTTATGTGATGGTGGTTGTGGTTGTGAGATAGGTTGCACCACTTGATGTGATGGTTATGCAAGAACGGTAGTGTGTTACGGATTTTGTGGATGCAAGGGTTGAGATGAAACTAGAGTATTAGTAGTATGTTGTGGTGGTGTTGGTAGTATGGTGGGTTGGTGTGGATTATTTGGAGGTTGTCAAAATGTAGGAGGTAGCCCATTGGTAAGTGTAGGTGTACCCCCAATATTAGAATATGGGGGAGGAAGCGGTGGAGTAGATGGGATGTATGGTGGCATGCCATAGGTATGGAGATCATTAGGATCGGGTGGTGGAATAGTAGATGTTGTGGTCGGGAGATGAGGATATTCTTGGACTTGATGGATGACTGCATTTCCAAATTCGGGATGGTACCAGTTTTCAGTGGGTGCACCTTCAGGAACTTAGGAACCCTCTTGAACATTTTGTGAGGTTTGTGGATCAACAAATATGGGAAGGGTGTATTGTGATGTATCAAAACCAGACGGTGGTTTGACTCCCTTCATGAGTAAGGTAGCAAGGATCTTGTCTCCACGTTCATTTAGGAGATGATCCGTCATTTGGACATTGGTGGGATTACTGAGATATTCATCAACAGTGACTTTGAGTTGATTGACCATGTTTTCGTCACTGGGTGGTGTGATATTTTGGATGTTGGTGTTCGATTGAGATGAGACATCGTTATGGGGATCATGTGGAATGTTATTAGGATCTTGAGGGACATTTGGTTGGGAACCTTGAGTTTGTTGGTTTGCCATTTGCTTTATTATTTGTGAACGGGTCTGAACGAGCATGAACGGGTAAAACAAGATGCAACTTCCAAGGATGATCTAGGAGATTATTTGGATTGATTGATTCAGATTGGTTGATTGGATAAGATTGCTTTGAATTGGATGATGGATTAATTGATGATGTATCAATTAATTTGATGTTTGGATAAGGATTGGATTGATGGATAAATTGATGATATCAATTTTGATGATTTGGATAAAGATTGGATTGTTTGGATCAATTGGATTGATGATGATTTGGATTGGATGATGCATTAATTGATGATGTATCAATTAATTTGATGTTTGGATAAGGATTAGATTGATGGATCAATTGATGATGTATCAATTTTGATGATCTCGATGAGGATTGGATTTGATTGGATCAATTGATGATGTATCAATTTGATGATTTGGATGAGGATTAGATTTGATTGGATCAATTGATGATGTATCCATTTGATGATTTGGATTTGATTGGATCAATTGATGATGTATCAATTTGATGATTTGGATGAGGATTGGATTTGATTGGATCAATTGGATTGATGATGATTTGGATTGGATTTGATGGAATGGGTCCTAAACCCAATTCATAAACCACCCTAGGTGACTTAATACATTGGTTGATCGGATTAAACTAGTTAAATCAATGATCACGACACCAAATCTGCCTTGAGATAGAAGGGGATTGATTTGGGCCAATGATGTTGACTTACAACACAAATCCACCTCAAGATAGAAGCATATTGATTAGGTTGAAGATAATGATTGATATGTAGGATAACGATCAAACTTAACGCCTTGGTCAATTCGGGAGATAACTCCTAAAACAAGGTTTAAGGGATTTTATGTTGAGAGATGATGATGAATGCAAATGGAAGATGTCTTGATGGAATGATCTTTTTGGAGAGTGAAAATGTTTAGGTCACACGGTAAGATGGTAGAATGGGTTTCCCAAATTGTGAAATGATCAATGTGAATGTGATAAATGCACGTTTAGAAAGGTTAAATGGAGGCTTGGAATGGTCAAATGGATGTTTGGATTGATTAAATGAGTCTTTAGGATGATCAAACAGTCAAATGGAGACTCAAAGTGGTTGAACGGGGGTTTGGAATGGTCAAATAGATGAAATTGTCCATTTAGCAGGGCGTATCCACCCTTCTACAGTCAAACAGTGGATTAGGAGGGTGTATCCGCACTTCTCTAGTGAAAAATGCTAAAACAGGGGGGCGTATCTACACTTCTGCAGTGAAAAATGTTGAAATAGGGGGGCGTATCTGCACTTCTGTAGTGAAAAATGCTAAAACAGGGGGGAAAATCTGCCCCTCTGCAGTGGAAAATGTCGAAACAGGGGGGCAAGTTCGCCCCTCTATAGAAAAGCAGTGGCTTGGTTTCGATGATGAGATTATGGCAAGGACTTTGAAAGGACTTAATGAGGCTGACTTATCAAAATTTACTGGTTTTTCATAGAAAGACACTTTGAACAAGCACAATCCTATGATTAGTGTTAAGGGGTATGGCCGACAAAGGTCTTACTCTAGGATGAACAAGGTTTCTAGGTAGTCCTCGATATTACCTCGGTATGTGAGGCACAATCGTGAACACCGGTCCATCACAAACGTGAGTCGGGAACCCCAATGAGATACTGAAAGGCTCAAACCAACTCTTCACGTCTATCTAGGTATCACCCTAGCTTCAACGTTTCGCCAATTACGACGCAACTAGATTGGGGTACAACTTTGACTCTCCCCCCTTTGTATACCCCATTGATACGTGTGGTTGGGATCATCCCTTGGGGTGATGAAATCCCCAAGCAGGTCCCTCTAAGAAGAAGACACTAACCGTTTCCAACTACCCCCCCGGTCCGCACAAAGTACAAGGGGAAGATGAAAAAAACTAATGCCCCCTTAGGGTAACACAAAGAAAAACATACATAGCAAACAATAAGTATTACTTCCCCCTAATTATGCTAAGTGAATAGATAAAACAATACGAAAAAATTTAAAATTTGAATGAAATAAAGGCCTTGCAAGCAAATGTTAGCTGTTTTATCTTTTTTCCCTTTGTGAATTTCAACAAAAATACTACAAAGTATCAGCAAGAAATCCGACTTCACCCACCAACAAACAAGATTAGAGGGTTAGAACTCCAAACAACAAAAAATAGAGGCAAAAACGAAGCTAAAATGCAACTTTTTTACCTTCCCGAATGTGCTGTTTAGGGGAAATCCGCCCCTTTGCAGAAAATAGTTAGAAAATGTCAAAACAGGCGAGCGTATCCGTATTTCTACAAAAAAAAAGTTAGAAAATGTCGGAACAAGCGGGTGTATTCACACTTCTGCAGAAAATAGTTAGAAAACGTCAGAACAGGTGGGCGTATCTGCACTTCTGTAGAAAACAATTAGAAAAAATGTCAAAACAGGCGGTCGTATCCGCACTTCTGCAGAAAATAGTTAAAAAAATGTCGGAACAGGCAAGCATATCCGCACTTCTATAGAAAATAGTTAGAACAAACGTCGGAACAGGCGGGCATATTCGCACTTCTGCAAAAAAAAGTTAGAAAAACCATCGGAACAAGCGGGTGTATCCGCACTTCTACAGAAAACAATTAGAAAAAATGTCAGAACAGACGGGCGTATCCGCACTTCTACAGAAAACAGTTAGAAAAAATGTCAGAACAGGAGGGCGTATCCGCACTTTTGTAGTGAAAACTGTCAGAAAACGTCAAAACAGGAGGGCGTATCCGCCCCTCTATAGCGCCTGGGAGGGCAAGTGCGCCCCTCTGTGGGGCAAATCCACCCCTCTATGGGGCAAATCCACCCCTTTGCGACCTGAACTTGCAAACAAGTTAAACAACAACAAACGTAAATCAAAGAGACCCGTTTGTGGGTTCCACTGAACATGCCAGAAATGTGATCTCCTAAAATGCTATGTTCCTAATGTGAGATGCTAAACAACTAATGATGCAATAAAAATAACTAACATAAAATAGGACACCTCAATGATTAGCCTAAAGAAAGATAAACATAAAAACAAGATGAAAAATTGAAGTTGATTATACCTTCATGCTGCTCCTTCCTTGGTTGGTCCTTGATCCTTGAAGATTTGTATGCTCTTTGGATGACAAACTAAATTGAATGTGCAAAGTGATATGCAAGATGGGTGAAATGCTAAATGCTATGGTGGATGAGAGTTTAAATGGTAATTTTGCAAGAGTTTGGATAGAAAAAGATTGATTCCCCAAAATGAGAGAAATGAGGGGGTATTTATAAGATAATTTGAATTCTCTAGAGAATTCAACGATTGAGATTGATCCAACAAAGTCAAGATGGAGGGCTATGGTGAGTTGAGGACTCACAAGCCCTCACATCTTGACATGTGGAATGTGAGATGGCCTAGGGTGGGGTGGTGTGGAAATGAGGTGGAAAAGAAGTACATGAGGTGGAAGAGAAGTATATGAGGTGGATGAAGGACAAGTACCTTGTAGGTACTTTGGAGGATGAAAAAATTTCCTCAAAAAATAACTTTTTGTCCCCAAATGAGCATGAAAGAGACATTTGAGGAATTTTAGAATTTTTAAAAAATCCCCATGGGAAAAAGGGAAGTGGTTGGAGAAATAAATGTGAATTAAAAATTCACATGTTTAGGAGAGTTTATTGGATAAAAGAGGGTCTCCAAAAAGATGGAGATTTGTCACATGTGGGTGATGTGACAAGTCAAAGGTTCTAGAAGTCCTTGGCACATGTAAAAGAACTTTGCATGGGGATAGGGTAGACCTTGGAAAGATAAAAGTGAATTAAAATTCACATGGGGAAGAGAGGAGCATTGGATGAATAAATGTGAATTAAAAATTCACATGGGGAAGAGAGTCAAGGCCAAGAAAGACAAGTGGAAAGGTTGACCAGAAAAGGTATGTCACATGTGGCTAATGACTTTGATTAAGGTTGTGCAAACACAAGATTATGATAATTAATGAAAGATTAGAGGCAAGTGGGAGATTATGGAGGATGTGACACTAATCTTGATTAAGTGGTGCACATCCTAATCACATATTAATTAATTTAATCCGGATTAAAAGAGGGTTATGGAGAATGTGACAAGGAGAGAGAAAAAGAGGAATTAAAAATTAGTTTTAATCCAAATAAGTTAAATGACTAAGTTAAATAAATTGTCCCATTTATTTATTTTAGAGAAGAAAAGGTGTAAGGTAAAGTATTTAATTTATTTAATTACATACTTTAGGAACCTTAGGCAAAAAATGAAATAATGATTAAATAAATTATTTAATCACTATTAATGAAATAGATGAATAGAGTAGACGATTTTGATCATATGGAAGTGATCAAATTTAGATGTCTACACATGTATATGTTGTGGATGACTGTTGTTCTTATTTAAGTTATATATAAAATATTGATAGATGTAGATTCATACCACACTTACTCTTTTTTCTCACTATATCCTTTGGGGTATAAACAAACTACATAATGGATACTAGGGTACAAATCTCAGAAGTGTAGTTCCCCATTTCCTCTTGTCAACAAAGACAATAATACATCTATACCTACCCTTGTCACATAATTAGTAATAATACTATTCACTAACAACAATTTTCACACCACTCCTTGCTACTTAACTTTTGAAGGCACATATGGTCCTATCTAATTTTTTAATTAACAAATGATTTAGAATATTTTCCTAAAATGTTATAGCAACTACAATTTATGATTTAAGGTTTAGTGATGTATGAAGGGGGCTAGATTTATGCAACCCATGCTTAACTAAATTTTTTCCACATGGTTATACATTTTTCTTTCCTCTTTTTTCTTTAAACAACAACAAATAGATTTAAAATAAACAACTACTTTAAATAAGCAACAAAATGAAAAATCATAGAACCATCATAAAAAAAGAACTATAAAATTTGAGCAGTACTTGCTAAAGAAAATAAACTAAGTAGTTACAAAAGACCTTATTGATACCACTAAATAAAATAAAAAATAAAATGATTAAAAAAGGTAAAGCTTATACACTAAATTGAGAATGTCTTTGATTTAACCAAAAAAGTCTCAGACTAAAAATATATACAATCCAATATACCATAATCCTTGTGTCAATAATGATGATGTCACAATAAAAAATCCTTAACATAATAATTGATCAATATCCCAAACTTAAAAATAACAAAAAATACCCTTGAAACTTTAAAATATACATTTCCTTTCTCAAATATATCCAAATAATAATAATTAAATTTAATAAATATATTAACAAAAACTCTTACCTTCAATTTCAAATTTAACAACATTTACCTTTAATAATAAATATAAATAGTAAAATGCTCTTACCTTCAATTTCAAATTTGACAACATTTACCTTTAATAATAAATATAAATATAAAAATGCAAATAGTTATTTTTTTGCTACATCCTCTCTCTTTCTTGAACACAAATTTTAAAATAAAAAAATATAAATTAACTTTCTTAAAATGTCTTCTAAAATAAAAATTTCATTAATAGCTTTACCCTCCAACTTCATCTTTTGTAAATCCCTTTTCATTAAAGGAAAAATTTATAAACGCCAAGAAAAAAATTATAATATCTGCCTGTTATTCTTTCATAATAATTGCTTATTTTCGAAATTTGATGCTTTATTTGGTATGTACGAAAATTGTCATTGACTGCTCTACAATTTTTTTTCGTAACCAGTCTGGATTTGAACCGCGTGTATGTGTTATGGGTTCTAGAGTTTTAGGCTAAGGGTTTCTGAGGGTATTACGGTTTGAGTTGTACGGCTTGAAGTTTTGAGTAAGACATGGGAAGAATTTGCACGGTAAGTGTTTGATAAAATGCGTGAAAGTGATTCTGTAAAATTTAAATTTTGCTTC
This sequence comes from Sequoiadendron giganteum, assembly GCA_007115665.2. NCBI lineage: Eukaryota > Viridiplantae > Streptophyta > Pinopsida > Cupressales > Cupressaceae > Sequoiadendron > Sequoiadendron giganteum. The sequence continues at coordinate 121,340,526 of CM021104.1, read as the reverse complement.
ATATTTGCATACATTGAAATATGATGCTTTAAATGGTATGTTGCTAAAATTGTAATTCACAGCCCTATTTTCTGCAGTTTTTTCCCTTGTCAGAATGGATTTGAACAACGTATATGTGTATCGGGTTCTTGGGTTTTAGGCCAAGTGTTTTTGAGGGTTTTAGGGTTTGAGTTTTACGAGTTGAAGTTTCGAGGGACATATGGCACGAGGTTGCATGGTAATTGTTGGATAAAATGCTGCTTGAAAATGATTTTATGAAATTTGAATGTAAATGACAGAGTGTTTAAAAATTTGGAAGAAAACAGAAGAATGTTTCATGGCTTTTGTATCAAGTGTCTCTTAAAATCTATGCATGTATTTGACAGATATTTGAGGTACTTTGTATTATGAAAATAGTGTTATCAATACATTTGTGTATATGAATATAGACTGTGGGTTAGAGAGCGAAAAGTTTTAGGATTTTAGGTTTGCATTTTGAAGTTTTGGGTGGTAATGAGATCAGGTTGCAAGATAATTATTATATACATGAAGCTTGCATCGGACAAATTGCAAATCGAGAAGCTAAAAAGAGCGGTTTGAAATTTTTGAATGAAATAGTTCAATGGTTAATATACAAAACTAAAAATATAATCCAGGTGACTTCATACTAAGAAGTAGGGTTTCACATACAAGTACAAGCATAGATTGTTAAACGGACAACATAAATATACATGCTTACAACCATAAGCATATATTTATAAATATACATTTTAAATATATATTTTAGGTTATAGGGTTTAGGGTTTTATGCTGTTTCTTTCCGTGGGCTTCAAGATTTGATATTTAAAGTTGATTTGTAAGATACTAAGATGATTGCAAAGAGCAACTGTTTGAAAAATCGTTGGATAGAACTTTTATGAAAACATGGACCTTTTTGAAAAAAACTTACAAAAAGAAATAAAAAATTAGTGGGTTATGTGCTAGGCAATTCTGAAAATGTATGGTTAATGAAAAAGGCCAATGGTGAATTTATGGAACCCATCACCTATTACAGTTGACCTCATATTACAAAAATAATGTTATTCATACAACTAGAAAAAGTGTTACACCTATTGGCTCATTTTTCATAAAAAAAAAAAGATCTAAAATTTATTTTGGCCAATTATTGTCTTATCCAAAAGTACTAGCCAATTGTTTCGATAAAATGTACCTCAAGGCTTCAAGCTATCAGATTTTGCTAAAATTGACTATTGTTAGTCATAACTTCCATCTTTTTTTAGAGTATTAGCTCACAATACCCTTCTTGCAAGCAAATGATAGTATTCACTCAATGCTTGGTCGAATGCACCATCAAGCTTATAATATTATATTTTGCAAATGCCACATCTCAAGAATTTCTACCATCAAAGTTTGCATCGGATTTAAAATTTATTTAGGCCAATTATTGGTTTTCCCATAAAGTACTATGATGCAAGAGGCTACTCCCCTCACAAACACACACTTGAAATCAATACTAGTAGATCCTCTCTACTTGACAATTTCAAAACAATATGAAAATCGTGACAATCCACAAGTCATTGCATTCGGTTTTATTGAACATTGTCATTCAAACAAAATACACAATCAAAGATTACAATTATTGGCCTTCACTGGCCTCAAACTCCAATGACATTCAATCTGCTCTGTTCTTGGTTCTGGAACAGCAACCTTCTCTTCTTATTCCACACCTCCTTCTCAGACTTACTTGCCCGATCCCCTTATAATCTGCATTCTTTTATTTCTACATACACCATATATGCTTTGTCCTTGCCTTTATTCCAATGTAGCCTTCACCTTTTAGCTTTGTGCAGCTTTCTCAAAGCTGCCTCTCTTCACTTTCTTTCAGTGCAGTCCATGACATTCCCCTGTGCACAGCACCCACCCTGCCTCCTCCTTAATTCCAATCGGCCTTAAATAGCTCTTCTTGCATTTTTTAACTGTCTAAGCACATAGCGCAGCCTTTTCATTTCTCAATCTGCATTACATATTTCCAAAATGATGTGCCACCTCCTCTCTTTATTTAATCGGCCCCCAACGTTGTTTCTGCTGTTACAATTCCAGCGGTAGTGATTCACTTCCTTGGATGTCTTAACACCCAGCGCAGCCCCTTCTCATTTTCCCCCCTATGTCTTCCCCCTCATATTTTAATCTGCATTTAATTCTATATGCTGACTTTGTAAGGTGTGTCTCTCCGTTTCCAATTACTCAACTGCACAGCCTCTTCTATTCGCAGTCTATCGGCCTTTTTGTTTTTCTTTTATCCTCTGTTCATTGAATATGATAAGACATATTGAAACATCCATTCCAAAATTAAATATTTAGGCATTAATTTACCAGATGAATATTCAATCGGGCAACAAATCTTTTATTTGACTTTACGCTTCCCAAACTTTTGCAAAGACTTCTTTGACAAATCCATATTTTGTTCATATCCAGTAATTGGCTTTGAATGTGGCGCTGGATCAAATGGTTCATGTTTGGTTTATGCCTTCACATCTCGCATACATGTCAAAGAAGGCAGTTGCAAATACAACCTCTGACAAAATTCCACAGGCTTATGATTGAGGTCGTGAGAATGCTAGAAAAAGTTGAACAAATTGGCCTTACACCAGCCAATTACATTTGCTTAAACATTTCATGTAACAACATTCTTCGAGGTTCACTGGTTTTCATCATCATCTCATTAATGTGTTATAAAGAGGTTGTCCAAATTTAAGAGGTTTAGGCACAACAAAAATAGAACCAAACAACCCAAAAAATTGGAAACAAACCAACGATATTTTTTTGGATGGTGCCGATCACCTGTCTGCCTACATGCTCCTGCACCATACTAGCTAATTGTTTGGACAAAATATACCTCAAGCTATGAGATTTTGCTAAAATTTACTAGTATTAGTATAATTTCCATCTTTTTTCTATAGCATTAGCTCATAATACCCTTCTTGCGAGCAAATGATAGCATTCACTCAATGATTGGTAGAATGCACCATCAAGATTATAATACTATTTTCTGTAAATGCCACATCTCAAGCATTTCTACCATCAAAGTTTGCTGTTAGATTTTGCTAAAATTGACTAGTATTAGTCATAACTTCCATCTTTTTTCTAGAGTATTAGCTCATAATAACTTTGTTAGAATTTGTTGTCGTTGATGTCAAAGGTTAAATGGTGTCTTTAGGATCATCGAGGAAGGAGTTTGTTGGTGATTGGCAACCTTGCATGAAGGAAAATAATTAAATAATAAATAGTATTTTGGACCAACCTCCTAGTCTTTGGCACCTTGTCTTGAAGAACAAAAAAATAAAATAAAATTATTGCTTGCTAAGGGCCAACCCCCCTCCTTTTGGCACCCTCATTTAATAAATAAAAAATTGCAAATTTTTTTTTTTTTAAAGAGGGCTGACCCTCTTAAGTGGTGCGCCCCACTTTTTTGGGGTTTATATTTGAAATATATATATATATAAAATATAGGGGCCAACCCCTATAGGAGCACCCAAATTAAAGGAGAAAGGGTGCATATAAAATGAGGTGTTGCATCCATTTTGAATGTATGCGTTGCTTCAAAAAGTCTTCTCCCTTGGTGAGAATATTTAAAGTCTTCATAGAAGGAGCAGCCTTAAAAGGCATATAAGTGCAGATTTTGAAGGCATATGAGCAGAGTTATGAGACATATATGAGCAAATTTGTTAGAGTTTTATGGCAGAATTTGTGAAGGAGTTTTGAAGATTCTAAAGGAAGATTTTGATGGAGTAGCGAGCATATTTATAAAGGTAAATTAGAGCAGATCCAATAAAAAGTTTCAAATAATTATAATATTGTTCATTTGGAGGTTGGTGCCTCCCAAGCAAGGAGATCGGGAGGTTGGTGCCTCTTATTAGAAGAGATTGGTGTCTCTTGCTGAGTTGGTGCTCAGTGGTGGGGATCTTGGTGTCTCTAGTGGGTTGGTGCCTATGAAAGAGGATTTGTAAAAGAAGTAGCTTGGTGCCTACAAAAAGATCTATATAAGCAATATTTTTCATGGTTTTCTCCTGCAAGGGTTTACACATAAATTGTGTGTTTGTCTTGTGTTCTTAATTGCTCGATCTTGCTTGCATGTTATTGCCGTGGATGATTAAGTTTTGAAGTATTACTGCTGTAGTTGATTAAGTTTTGAAAAGTAAAAGATTGTTGTTATAGTGATTAACCCCCTCGTCTCAGTATAACTGAGTGCTCTTCATACCCTTCTTGCAAGAAAATGATAGTATTCACTCAATGCTTTGTGGAATGCAACATCAAGCTTAGAATATTATTTTTTGTATATGCCACATCTCAAGTATTTCTACCATCAAAATTTGCATAGGATTTGCACCAATTTTGTGGGGTGTGATTGTATTTATCACAACTACTTTAACTTAGGGAGAATGAGCCCATTAAGGCTTGAATATCACCATGACCATGGCTTCACTCTATATCATACAAGATTGAAAACACACATACTATTCTATCCTTGTAAAAAAGGCTCCATTCTTCAAAACTTTTCTTGCCTATAAATGATAAAATAGTTGAGTGTTTAGTTAGAATGTGAAGATATAAAAGGAGACTTGTGTTCAATTAGTGCATCAAGTACTTGTGAAAATTAGTTCCTCAAGCTAGAAGAATTTCTTTTCAAGGAAAGCACCTAGTCTGTGAAAGTTTAAAGATTTGTGGATCTTAACATTCAAGAACCAGAAAATCTAGCCAAGGGAAGTGAGCTTGTCCTTTTGGGTTTGATGTATCCTACTCAAAATTCAAAAGCATTAATTCATTTTATTGTGTAGAGCACTATGCATAAGAAATGAAAAATGTAAAACAATATATGACAATTGTGGGAATAGGAAAATGTAAATCAAACATTGATTCCTTCTCCTCTCCTCTCCTCACCTTAGATCCTGTTGTGACCTATTTCACACATCACCCCATTGCAAATGGGGACCCCCTTCTTTTTGCTTTTTGGTTTTTTGCCTTGGCAGCGCAACTACTTATCACCATTTTATTTACAATGAGGAGTTAGAGTTTTGTAGAAATCATCTGAGCCAAGTAGAGAATTCAAGCCCTTATTAGTGCCTAGATGTCATGGAAGTGCTCAGAAGGACCGGTAGATGAGGAACGCCATTGCTTTGTGTCAATTCTGACACTTTCTATTTTTTAGGGATTCTGCTTTTTTTTTTTTTGCTTTTTTGATTTTTGGCATTTTTAGGCCATTCTGGAGTTCCTATTTTTTAGGGATGCTTTTTGCTTTTTTCTATTTTTGGAAAGTTTCTATTTTGGGAAAAGTTTCTATTTCGAGGTCCCACTGATCATGAAGTCAATACTCCTCTAGATTGAGAGAAATCAACATGAAAATCAAGGTAAAAGGTAAAAAATTGATGAAAAATGACAACTCTGAGAAATTCGCAATGAGAGGAATGGCAAGCCAAGCATGAAGTCCGCCCTTGCCTTTGGCAAGCCAAAGGCAGACACTAGCAGGCCAAGAGTGAAGTCCGTCCATGGAAAGGAAGCCTCCAAGATCGCCATGGCTAGATGAAGTGCAAAGTCTGCCCTGTCTTGGCAAGCTCCAAGTCCGCCATGGGAAGGTGGAGCATCAAGTTCGCTCGAGGAAGGAAGGATGGAGGCGAGAGAAGAGACCAAGTCCACCCATGGCTTGAGGAAGGGTGAAGTCCGCCCATGGCTTGAGGAAGGGTGAAGTCCGCCCTAGGCACAAGGAAGCATGAAGTCCGCCCTGGCAAAGAAAGGTCAAAGTCCGCCCCAAAAAGTCAATGGAAGCAAGCCAACAAAGTCCGCCCAAGCCAAGTAAGTCGCAAGACAAGGGGTGAAGTCCGCCCATAGCACAAGTAAGGTTGAAGTCTGCCCTTGGGAGAGGCAAATGGAATAAGCAGGCACCAAGTCCACCCAACTTAACATGAAACAAATTCCTAGGGCATGAATAAAATACAAAATGGCAGAGAGATCTTCAAGTTCGCCCAACCTAGAAGGAGAGAGAATTTGAAATTTTTGACTAAGTCCGATGTCTAGCCAAGTACAAAGTCCGCCATAAGGGAAGTGGATGGCAAGACATAGCACCAAGTCCGCCCTTGGACAAGCAAGACTAAAATGCGCCAATGGCAAGGAAGGGTGTGAAGTCCACCCAACTTATGATGATGAAATTTTTCTAAGGCATAGAAAAAAAAAATATGCCTAGAGAGAGAAAGGATCCAGCTGGCATAAAATTCACTCCTCGGCAGGACGGAACAAAATTCTAAGGCATGAAAGGAAGAATGTCTAGCAAGGCAAGCACCAAGTCCACCCAACTCAGCATGAAATAAATTCCTAAGGCATGAATAAAATACAAAATGGTAGAGAGATCTTTAAGTTCGCCCAACCCAAAAGGAGAGAGAATTTGAAATTTTTGACTAAGTCTGATGTGTGGCCAAGTACAAAGTTCGCCTTCCAACAGGGAAGCATGTCCAAGCATTGGTGAAGTCCGCCATGAAGATGTCCAGCCATAGGATCAAGTGTGCCTAGAGGAAAATACATCTTGTCCAGCCAGCTTCAAAGTCCGCCCTTGGCATGCAAATCTTGAAGTTCGCCCCCCTCCTCAGCATGACAAAAGTTTCTAAGGCATGGAAAAGGCGTGACTGGCAAGAAGACTCCAAAGTCCACCCTCAAGCAAGATGGAAAATATCTAAGGCATGAAGTGCCTAGAGGAGAGATGTCAGATGGCAAAGAAGCTTCCAAGTCCGCCCACCCAAGAGGAAAATTGGAAAATCTACTGAGAAGTCCGCCCAACTTTGGAGGCAAGGAAAATTTCTAAGGCATTGGCAAAGTGCGCCAAGCATGAGAATGTCTAAGCACTCACCAAGCTCACCTAGTATGCAGATGGCAGGCCGAAGACAAAGTCCGCCCAAATGGAAGTGCACATGGTCTAGCCAAAGATGAAGTCCGCCAAAGCATGTCTAGCCAACCTTGAAGTTTGCCATCCAAGCCAGCTTCAAACTCCGCCTTGTCCAAGACACAACCAAGTCTGCCAAGGAGAAAGAAAAGAATTGGCTTGCCAATGAGGAAGTCTGCTCAAGCATAATAGAAAATTGGCATGACATGTGCCAAAGTCCACCAAGGTTAGAAACAAACATGGTAAAATTTGCCAAGAGGAAGCAAAAAAATGGCTAAGTGTGGAATTTTCCTACAATAAAAGGATCAAATTTTGACTAAGTGTTGGAAAGAAAACAAGAAAAATGGAGAGAAATAAAGAGGAAATGAATAAAATTCTTGCCCAAGGATGGAGTCTACCTTACTTAGCGCAAGCCAAACTCAGAATTGAAGATAAATCCACATGCAAAGTTCATTCGAGCATAAAGATGGCCAAAATCTTGGCTAAGTGTTGGATGGTCCACATGAAGGCGTTACAGAATGAAATTGAATAGCCGACATTTGGCTAAGTATGGGAAATACTTCACAAAGAAAGTTCCAATTTCCTCCATTATGGTGAAAGCACAGGAGAGTTCTTCTCCAAATTCAGGGCACTTGAAGGAATTCCAAAACAATCAAGAAGGAAAAATTCAATAACTACTCCAAGGGGAGACTTCCAGATTTCAAATGCAAGTGAGAAGAAGAAATCAAAATCCCGAAGGAAATCCAAGATCAAAGCTAGGAAGGAACAGGCACAAAGGATAGAGTCGTTGGCAAAGAAAGATATTCTAAGGCAAGTACATGGAAAGAGAACAAGGAGACCAAGGAGGACATCCAACACGTTGAGGTGGTGCCTCGTCATCTTCCAACCAATCAAATTGTTCCAAGTCAACATGTCTAGGTTCAATGAACCTGACTTATCCATGGAATTGGTTTATATTTAGCAAGAAAGACAAGTGTCCCAAAATGTAATTTTCTCATTGGTCGAGAGGTAGTTAATTATGGCAAGCCCTAATTAGGGTTTTATTTTGTAATCTCGGCCGTTGATTCAAAATCAATCTTGGCCATTGAATTGTAATTGGGGAGCCTATAAATTGAGCTCGCCCCTCATTTGTAATTTGTGAAGTGAGTTGTATAAGATTGTTGCGACAAAACTATTTCCGTTTATAAAAGCTCTTATGCATGATTTGCTAAGAACCACTTTTGTTTTCAAGTAGTGTGCAAGGTTTTCATACTTCTCCTTCAAACTTAGAGTAGAGTTAAACTAGTATTTTATTTATATGTTTGTTAGTGAATGATAGATTTGATAACAATGGTGGATGAAGTTAAGGTCATACTTTTGTTGAATGGATGATTTGCATTCAATGTGTAAAGTTAGCCTGAGATCTTAAGTTGTGGATTCTTAACTTCAGTTTGGGTAATTATTTATTCAAGCATGAAAATCATTATCACCTCCGTTGAAGATTGCACCCGCTTTGCGTAGTTGTCCGAAGGAGGCGAAACAAAGTGTGGTTTACCCCATTTCATCTAGTCATTGTCGTCTCTTGATTTCTTAGGAGTAGCTTAGACTTCTAAACCCTTGCCTTTTTGCATTTTTTTTAGAAAATCTGAAATACCCGATAGAAAGAGCTTCAATGATAAAACTGTCTAAATCCTAAACTTGCAAATAGATCTTAGCGTAAGTCCCCTTGTGATTACCAGCAAATCACAACACCCACTGGCCTTATCCACATGTCATGACCTGACCAAAGAAACATTGGATTTATTGCATTCGCATTAACTTTTCAAGAGAGGATAAAGTGTCCTTGGGCATTTTATTTTGTGTTCGGTGGCGTATTCGAAACACACACTAATAGATCCTCAAAAAAGTAACTATAGGCATATTCATGACTAAGGAGGTCCTTTGTCATCATGCTCGAAACTAATAAGAGCTAAGTATGTAATGATCAGTAATTTCCTCTAATGTTCCCACAATTTACACTTTTTAGTGTTCAACACAATGATATAAGACTCAGATGCAACAAAGCCGATTTTTGACCCGAACTCGAACTTGGCAACCAGACTTGGCAAACTGGAAAATCGAAGAAATTCAAATATTTTTAAGGATTTAAAACTTGTTTCATGCGCCCTTTCATAAATAAACCTTAAAGACACAATAGCCTCATCAAATAGAAACTACTTTGATCATATACACAAGTATACATTGATCACATAAGTATAAATGCAAATTTTAGCTGAAGGAAATAACACATTTAGATATATAAATATTGTCAAATATATACAATACTCATGGAATATGAAACCCATGGCATCAAAAGTTTCAAACAAATATCAAAACAAAAGCTAGAAGTCTATGGCTCAAAGGAGCCTGCATCACTTGACCCTCTTGTGTGGGTGTCTAAGATAGGACTTGGATGATGATGCAGCCATGATATCTGCTTGTGTCTCAATGGCATCCACAACAATATCCAAGTGTCTGCTCATGCTCTATCCTCCTCCTTTACCATGGCTACTGCCTTTGCCTCTCTATCTACTTGGTCAACCCAATCAAGGTCCTCATCACTAAAGATAGGATCCTCAGCCTAAGTGATCCAATATGATTGTGGATCAACCTCCTCTAATGTGAAGGGTGATAAGTCATTGCTCAAAATATGTTTGTAGCGAAGGCGAAGGTTGTAATGAACATAAACTAGATCATTCAACCTCTGCACTGATTGTCTAGTGCGCTTCTTGGAGTGTATGTGCTCACAACTTGAAGCACTACATGGTTGACTCAATACTTGAACTGCAATCCTTTGAAGATTTGGTACTTCAGCACCAAATCTTTCCCACCATGCATTTGAGATGAGAAAAAGAGAAAATCAATCTAATTGTCCAACTTTAAGTTTCAATATTTAATAATAATATAAAAAATTAAAAGTTCTAATTTTTAAACTTAAATCGTGCCCCTAATAGATTTTTACCTAGCTACAATGTGAACCGAGTTGCCTTGCATATATCTCATGCAAAGAGATCTCCTTGTGCAAGTCTAAAAATCTCAATAATTGTTTTGCAATGAAAACAAGTTACCTCTCCTTTTTTTTGCCAAAGGGTAACAATAGCATGCTTCCAACAAGCGTCCCTTCTAATTGGAGTTCGAAACATTGTGTTAAAAGACAATTTATAAATCTAGAGAATGTTACAAGAACATATAAATAGAAAAAGAGTAACATTTATGATTTATAATTAAGCTAATATAAAAAATCTAATCTAGGGTTTGCAACTATAAAACTATTTTTTTTACAAAATCCACCCAAAGTTTGTTCAACAAAAAAATTAAACACACCTAGGGTTTGTTCTTTGGTCCACTGAAATAAAATAGAAGAATAAAGAAGAAATGTAAAAGAGAAACAAAATTTTTGTTATAAAAACAAAAAGGCCTTCAAAATACAAACTTATCTCTTAAATTTTGCTTGAAATCAATGGCGAGCTCTTTCCAATTGTTTGTAGACTCCTCTAGATACACAAAAATAGCTACAAACCTGCCCAAATGTGATTCAATGATCGATTTTTGCTCAATCTCTTTGCTGGGTTTCCCTTCAATGCAATCCAGTTTTGGCTCAAAACTCTTTTTTTCCTTTCTCCTTTGGCTTGAAAATGAAATGAATTTGCTTTTAGGGTGTAGGAGACAAATATAAGAAACAAATTTTTTAATGAGTTGCTTTTTTGTGTGTTTTTTTAATGATTTAAACTTTGTAGCCACGGCTGAGTCCTCCCATTGGGACTTGCCGAGTTTGGCTAGTCCTCAGCTCCCGAGTCTCCTAGAATCGTTTGGTGCCACTCACCTTCAGACTCGTCAAGTCTAGGCCAGTCTTGGTGATTCTTGTAACTCTGTTTTTTAGTGCAATGCTTTTATTCATCATGAAAGGCCTTGACCTGCTCTAACAATTGTATGGCAAAAATAACTATGTTTCGTAAGGATAAGGAAGGGGAATGCCACCAAGCAATCCCCTTTTAAGGAGATGACTTTTGCTCTTGGTCTTCTTCACTTTTTAGTTTCACTTTTTGTTCTGGTCTTTACCTTTTTACCGGTTTATGTATTTTTGGCCATTTTCTTGTTTCTTTCCAATGTTGGATCTTGGTGGTGTCTAGGTGTAGTTCTTATTCCCTTTCAATATCATTCAATTGAGTACTTATATCAACTGGCTGAATGACATGATCTATCTATAGATATTATACATACATGTCTTATTTTGCTTCCTTTCTTCTATGCTTCAAACTAATTAATCTCCACCAAGTCCTGAACTTTAATCATATCAATTGATTTACTTTTGAACAAAACTTATCATACCTTCATGGTTTTTGGGTTCACATTCTGAACAATCTTTCCGTACATGGTTTTCGAAAGACTCTTGCAAGATTCCCTCATTCGTTGTGATGTTGTATTAAAGGTCTTCAGTTTTTCTCTTTGAATCGTGATCCTTAACCTTTTGGTTTCTGTAGCTACCACCAGTTGGCATTTGTTGCGTTATTATGTATTGTCTATATTTAATGGGATTTTTCATTTTTCTTATTGAAGGGTTGAATCTTTTGTATTGTGTGTTCCACATCATAAACGATACATAGTTTCATACTGCATTCAGCATCTTTGTGATTCCTTTCTATATGGCAATTTAGATATCAAATGCCTGATTAGCTGGATTTTCTTTTCTCTTCTTCCATCTTTTATGCAAGCATATTGTAATTGTCTACAGTTCTGATTCATCCTTGTCATCATCAAAATTTTTGGATTGGAGATGTTGTTGGAGATATTGCTGTTGTTAAAGAATACTTTGAATATGTTTTGCATGGTACAAAGTAGTACTATCCACGAACTTTTTGAAATGGATTTGGTTTACTCATTTACAAAGTATTGCTGTTTCAACTTTCAAGCAATGAGCATCTTTTTCCAATGTTCTTCCTAAATTTAACATAAGCTTTTCTTTATGACTTATATTTTTCTTACCTGCTGGAGTATTGCTGCTGATAGGGCTTTCTAGTTCACTGGTCAGAAGGATAACATCAGCTGCTGTATGCTTGTTGCTGCTAGGTCTACTTTGCCAACGTAAAGGTACAAAATGTTCATCTGTTTTTTTTAAAGCATTGAGCACTCAAACCAACATACACATGCATTCTGAAATGATCATTACTCTCATACAAGAAAGTATATAACTTTCTGAAATCTGGATGATTGATAGAATTTAGAATGTTTTTCATAATATAATTTGAAGATCATCATCAAGAGCAGCCATAGGCTAAAACCTCTTGATGATGCCTTCCCAAAACTACTCATTTAGTCTTCTCAGCTTCATCAAACAATTTACACAATTCTTTAACATAAACTTTAAAGATTCTTATAATTCCAAAATAAATTGTGATATATTCCTTAACTCTCTGCATAAGTTCCAAGCTGAAATGAAGCTCTTCTTTTGGCACACCTTTGTCAAAGATCCTTTTTTTGCTTCTTGTGAACAAGATGTGCATGGAATCTTGAAGTCAATGTGTTCTCTTATTGGTTGACACCTACAATTGTTTTAAAATTGAAGAGTTGCCTTGGTGGCATGTATTTCTTTTTTAAGTTCATTTACCATTATGTGCATATACCTCATCTTGTTGGTGTAGTTACATGTAAACATTAAGTTTCCTTAGGTTAGAATTATTTCCTTTTCTGAATATTGGTACGGATGTTCCTTGCATTAAGTTTACTAAGATTATAATTATTACCCTTTCCTAAATATTCACTTGGATATTAGTTGCAAAGCTCAAGTTGTACTACATGGGTTGCCATTTGCAAGTGACATAAGTTGGTAAACCATGTGCGTGTTACAAGGGTGTCTATTTTCTATAAATTGGTGATTCTCTTACTTATATGGTAATCAAGAGGGAGAGATATAGAGTAAAAATTCCATGTAGAGGAGCTTAAACAAGGAGGTAAAATTAAAACATTTGATATTTTATTCTCTTAGTGCTTTTCGTTGCCATAGGATGCAATATTTCAGATTGGGATTCTAGTGTATGGCAGTATGCAATATCTGATCCTGATGTTAAAAATAAATTTGTGAGGTTTTGCATTTATAACAATGAGCTTATCTTTTCCTATATGGTAGTAGAGTTCCATATACGTGCATGCTCCATCGATTACTGTGATCTAGTTCAGTAACCCCCTTTCAAATTTTTTCTTATTTTGCACAAATTCACCAATCCCTAAATAGCAATGGATGGTAATTCAAAATACCTCCAAGGGCTGCAATTTCTTACCACAGAAAACAATAATTTCTCCTTGAAATATGGCATTGTTTTAGCAATAATTCTGCCATAAAAAACGATTAAAATTTCTTAGGTTATTGAGCAGAGAACTGTCCTTAAATGGATGGTGCACTAACCCAATCTTCGACGCCTCAATCTCTTATACAATTTGCAGTGATTTTACCCTAACTGTTAGTGCTGTTTTCCAACCTGACTTTGCCCTCGAATCTTTCCTAAACAGATCTAAGACTGCCACGAACTTTTCCAAGAATGGAGCAGCTGGAACCCTAAATGGCTGGGCTGATTTTAAGTATAAATATGTCTTTAAATGTTATAAACCAATTACAAATTTCCATGATCCTTCACCAAGTCACCTACTTGAAACCCTAGATGGCGGCGATGAAATGTAGAAAGATACATTTTGATTACCAACTCAAAATTTGAATAAATCTGTACAATGGTGATTTCTGTGTGAAATCATTCCAAGGAATTGTGGGTTTTCGTCCTCCAGTTTCAGACCTAAAGGGTTTTTGTCCTTAGGTTAATCTAACTAAAGTCCAATGCTCCAACAAGGAGCAGAAATCAGAAAATAGAATACTTGATCTATGCCGCCTTCTCCTTGCTTGGCATCTTATAAATAGAGTTTTCTCCTAAAGACATCACTCTTCAAATTTCCTTCATGACCTTTGGTTGATATTTGAGAGGAATTATTTAAAATAAACTTTAATTATAAGAGACTTTCTTTTTTAATATTTTAACTTTACTTCAGGCCTTCAATCTGCTGTTTCTGGATTTTGATTGTGTGAAAGATTTTGCATCAAAAAAGTGATGCAAAAACTTTCACACAATGAAAATCAAGAAACAGCAAATTGATAGCATTATGGATTGTGGAAATCTCATAGCATTAATTTACTTCAGGCCCTCTTTATTATAATTTTAATCCCTTTTCCTTAGTGCAAAATTCCCAAAACCCACAGAAAATGTATGATGGGTGTGTTCGGTTTGAAATTGGATTGATTTTGAAAAAAGGGACAGTATAAGTTCTCAAGGAGAGGAGAAATTGGTAATAACGTCAACCTTGTGGTCTTTCCTTTTCCTTTGTGGGCTAGGACTTGTGCCAAGCCCCCCCTTCCCCAGTCAATGGTTGGCTGCCCTCTTTTGTATTGCCTTGATCTCCCTCGCTGATCAAGATGCTACTACATGACCTCTTACTTCACTTCCATGATTTTTTTTGTGCTCTTTGTGACCTTGAATACCCCACCTTTCATTTCCTCTTGGCCATGATAATCTCATTTGGTCCAAAAACTTCCTCAACGCTATGCTCTTAACTATTAAACATTTCCTCACTCTTGTTTGACCTTTGTTCTCTAGCATTTCCCACTAGGCCTCCTTAGCCTTTGGCACCTCATCGCCACGCCAACCCTTTTTAGGCCTACCCTGACTACCAATGGCCTCTTGCCATTAGTCCCTTGTTTTGTTGGATGTCACCTCTTCTTGCAGACTCTGTATTTTTAGAATCATCATCCTTTGTTTGGTTCTCCATTGCCTCTTCTTGCTGACCCTGTATTATGGGTTCACAATCCTCTATTGATTGTTGGATCTTGTTTGTTTGTCACAATCAAGGTCACGTATCAGCCGTCATTCAAAGATTGACCTCCTTTTTTTGGGCTATTGACCATTTTCTCAAGGTCGTTGGACCCTCTTGCTCAAGGCTAGTTTGATCCTCTTCACAAGGTTGATCCCTCTCCTCATGGCCGTCAAAGCCTCTTTTGTGTGAAGGCTTTTTTTGGTTTTTTGGATTTTTCAGATTTTTTGTTAGCACTTGAGGGTGGGCTCATATGATAAGTGGTTAAGTCAGACCTAAGATTTTATGGTTTTTGCCCATTTAGGCTCATGTTTGGGACTTCGACTTCAATTGGTGATGTCTTTGCACTACAAAGGTTTTTATAGTGCCTCTTTTTGAAAGTATAAATTGTTTCAATTAAAGTTTGAATTCGTTGGCAAAATAACTTGCAATTATACACAAAATAATTCTTTTTGTTGTTTTCTATATTTAAAAGACATCAATCATTGCGATAATTGTAAATTTTAAGTAGTTTGAGGGAGAAGGAATACTTGTTAATGCCTTCTTCGAAAAATTCCATGATTTAGAATTTAATGGGGGCATCTCTATAAGACCAATTTAAATGCCTTACTCTTTGTTTGCATAATGCTAGGTGCATTTGTGATTCAATCTTTTCTGCATGTCTCTACATTGTGGATATCTCAACTTAAGCATTATAAGTGAACTACCTTTTCTAATTCCATGTAATTATATTACATGGAAAACTAAGTAACTATGATTATATAGAGACACTATTAGTGTAGAAGTTTAGCCTACATAAAGTGTTGAATATTTTTTCATTGATGTCAAAGGTTCATCGCGGCTGTTGTATTCCATTGTGTCCTTTGAAGTATTATGATCTGTTATTTGTGTTGGCCTGTTTTTCCATGCCACCTTTTGTTTGCAGTTATGCTATATCAGCCTTGAGGTTGAGTCACTTCGTTTGTAATGCCTATGTCAATAGTGATGGCGGCTCTGACTATTCCACTTTGGGCGACGATGTCCTCAGTTTTATTTGTTGACTCTTGTTGAGGGCGGCTTATGTTATATGGAGATTTTGTATTTGCAGCGACGACTTGTAAAGTCGTGGTTATTTATTCTTTAGATTCTTCATCGCATATTCATAAGATATCATCTTGTCGATTTTTGACGAGCTTTCCTAATTTCAGCAACGACTTTTGTATTGATTGCTGTTTCCATTATGTGTGACGGCTTATTACTCCTTGACCTGTTTAATGCAGTCTTTGTGGAAGACTTGTTAACAACAAATATTTCTAGTCGCAATGGTATGAATGTTAGGGTGAATATGAAGTTTTCTATACACCATTACTATTGGTGTGTGATTATTTTTGGCACCATCGTTATCATTTGGTGTAGTGCTCAATAAAAGCTCGTCGTGGCATTTCAATCGCACGAATCTTATTCTTCTTCAGGCTCAGTTATGAGGTCATTCAATGGCATTCAAAGATTCTGTATACCACTCTCTTGATCATGCTCAGAATACAAGATCACAAAAATGATTGAAACGTCTATTTTTTCTTTCTTGGTTAGTTGTTTGGGGTAAGCAAGTGTGAACACAATGCTTCTTGCCTTTATTCTTCTAAGAGTCAGGATATAGAGCAGGGGATGGTATTTATTTTTCAGTTGACAGAGAAAAAGTTGTGCTAATTTAGAAACATCTATTGCTACCACTAACATTGGTGTGTGCAGGCTAATGAAAAGATGTTACTATGTTTTTAGAAATTAAAAAAACTTTTGCTGTCTCTATATCGATAATGCTCTTGCATTATTTTCTGAGTCGAGTTTGTTTTGAAATGAGTTGAAGCTGAGTTTCGGGGGTATATACTAGTGAACGGATGTGTATTTTTTGTTTTTTAAATGGCCATCGCTACCTTCTTCATTCTTGGCGTGGGCTATATGTGGTGGAGCCGCATGAGTTAATGCGGGTCTTTGGGTGGAGTCCAGTATTGCAAGAGAGATTTCATAACGACAATTTCTAATTGCTAATTTTCGAGTCAAAACATGCGAAGCTCATTTGGAGCCTTTCTCATGTATTCATGATTTTCATTATTGGTTGTAGCGTATGCAAGGATGCATGTATTTCTTTCAGAAATAGAAGTGTTGATACGAGTTTCTGCTGTTTTTGAGAAGTCCGTATCATGAAAATATGTCATACTTAAGCATTGGATTGGATGAGGGAGATCAAACATCGGCCACTCATCAATATTATTGTCACAAGTTCAATTGACTCTTATTTTCTTAGAGCTATTGATCATTTAGGGAAGAGGAAGATGCAAACTTCCAATTTCAAATTTTGAAAGATGCCATAGAAGAGGTTGGAGCCTCTAGTGTTGTACAAGTAGTGATTGATTCAACACATGTGTAAGTTAGCTGACTTGATGGTGGAGGGTGCTTACAAGCATATTTTTTGGACTCCATGTTATGTTCGTGCATTGAACAATACATTGAAGGACATTAAGAAGATAGAATGGGTGAAGGTAGTGGTGTTAGAGGCTAGAGATGTGCAGATGTTCATTTGCAACCATCACACTTCACTTGCTTTGTTTAAGACTTTTTTGAGGAAGGAATTCCTCAAGCCCATGGATACTAGATGTGCTAGCTACTGTATTTTGTTAGAGAAGATCCTTGAGGTTTAGGAGGCTCTACAATTAATGGTGGTTAATTTAGAGGAGGGTAGATGGTCAAAGGCAAGCACACTTGAAGGAAGAAGTGTGAAACAAAAAATCCTTGATGATGATTGGTGGTCCACAATGAGGTAAGAAAATTGTTGGTTTTATTATTAAATTTTAAAGAAGTTAATTTATTAATGTTTCTAACTTGTAAATTATTTTCATTCTTTGTAATAACATTCACTTTATCATTTGAGTCATAAATTCTTGATCTTTACAAGATTTTAATTTTTGTAACTTGTTTGAACTTGTAAATGTGTTTTCTTCTTCGTTGAGCCTATTGTGCAAGTAATAAGATACGCTGATACAAATTCTCCTAGCCTTGGAGAGATTTATGAGACCTTTGATACCATGTTTTGGCAGATGAAACAAGCAATTCATACCAGGGATCTTACTTTGGGATTTTATGAGAAGCATCTTAGGCCCATTGTGATACAATGGTGAAATACTATGAACACCCCGTTTCGTATGGCAGCCTATGCATTTAATCCCAAATGGAATGTAGCTAAGCCTTGAAGAGTGCCTCTATCTCATGATGAAGAGGTGAAAGAAGAGCTCATGAAGGCCTTTTGAAAAATGCATATTGAAGAGGAATCTTCTTTACCTCGCACATAGTGGCTTGGATTTGTCAATCTTTGTGGTTCAACCTTTAGCTAACTGGAGGTGAGGACAAATAGAGCTACATTAGCTTAAACTGACCCTATTGAATGGTGGATGTGGCATTGCAAGGATGCATCGAAGTTGAGGATACTTGCCAATCGTCTCTTTTCACAAGTTGCTAGTTCCTTTGCTACATAGAGGAACTGGTCTACATACAACTTCATCCATCCAGTCAAGAAGAACAACCTTACCTATAGATGATTGGAGAAGTTGGTGGTCGTACATAGTGCCTTGTGGCTACAAGATAGATAGACCCCTTAGTATTGTTGGACTCTAGCCTCATGTTGGGATGTTGACCCCAAAAATTCTATACAGATTGATGAGGAGACTCAGGAGGGATTGGTTGGGGTTCCACTGCTTGAGGTAGCCCCTTATAGTGGTAGTGACTCGGACTTGAGCTTTGATTTTGATATAGACATGTTAGATGCATTTGTTTATTATGAACAACTATATATTTTCTATGTTTTTGTCATTTTGTAGTTGAAATTTGCAGCCTTTAGGCATTTTGTTGTAATTCTTATATAATATGTATGCACATTGATGAAAACATTGAATTTGTTTGTCAATTCTCGTGTGAAATCTTAAATCAAGTCTAATGTTATGTATTAAGCCTCTATAATGTCTATGATGAATGCTTTATCAATGTTATGATATGAATATTTGAAATTTCTTATTATTTTTAAAATTTTCCTTTTTTTTTAAGTATATCCCCTATTGTCCTTGTTGTGAAAACTTGGGGGAGCATAGGTATCAAGATAATATCCGAATCAATTTTGACAAAGTTCTCTCATGGAGATTATCACATAAAATTTCTCCTGAAGATATTTCCTCCTCACTTTGAGTTTTAAACTAAGGAAGCTCTTAATTATATAATTCTAATCTAACCTTAGAAACATTCTTGTTGGTTGATTTAGTGAGCAGCTACGTTTTTTTAATTTCCAAATAACATAAAATAAGAAAATATTTATATCTCTAACTTAGGATAAACTAAAGACCTAAGCAAACTTAATGCATATGGTGTGTGGACATGGCCACACCAACACCACCCCTTAAGTTCAATTTAGAGAGTATTATACAAAAAAGGAGTTTAAAAACTTAGAAATGGGCCTCAGCAAGAAAGCTTGATAAGATGTCCATGTTCAATAAATTTGATGGTGGAGGAGGGCTTAGGAATCCTGATCCTCTAGGGATAACTTCTTTCAACCCTAGTAATGCTTAAAAATGAACATACTTAGCCTTAGTGAGGGTTTTAGAGAAAATGTCAATAGTCTGGGATGGTGTAACTTTGTGGGATAATAGAGAAGATTGATGATGTAATTGTGAATCAATTATCAAATTTAGTGCATATGGATTTTAATGTGTTTTTTGTATGATGTTTATTAGATTGTTAGAGATGAGGATGTTACTTTGATTATGCACCAAATGGTAGTAAGTTGATGCTGAATTATGACAAGGATATGTTAGATCCAAATAGACTTTGTAGCTGCATTAATAGATCCCTTGTACTTAGCTTATTTAGATGAAAAGGTCATTTTATCTTGCTTCTTTCTCAACCATACAAGATGGAAAACATAGTCCAAAGTGGACTTGTGATCATCAATATTGCCTATCCAATTTGAATTAGTCTACTCTAGTAACTCTTTCAAACCATTTGCAAAATAATAAATGACATATGCATTAGTGCCTTTGATATAATAGAGTATTCACTTAGTGACTTTCCAGTGAAGCTTGTAATGTCCGCTTCCGATGCCTAGGTAGCTAAGTTGCCGAATCGGGTACGGGTATGTGGGTACGACATTTTTTTTTGAGGATTGGGTACAGAATCGGGTACATCCATACAAAAATACAATAAAATAATTTTATATATATATATATATATATGCAACCTAGAAACAAAATTAAGTTTAGAATGTTGTATACCAATACATATGATAAACAAAACCATGACAAATTTCAATTTTTGAAACATAATATACTAATTTAAATTCAGTTTTCAATATTAAAAGGATCAAACTTGAATGTCATGATAGATAATTATTGTTTAACATTTAAAAAATACAAACAATAACCAATTCACTAATCTGCAATTGCATCAAATGGCTCATCATCGAGACTAAGATCATCATCAACATTAACATTAGATGATGGAACCACATTAGCACTTGCACTAAAAGTATGTTGACTACTTGACTCCTCAAAAATTGAAGAAGATTGTGCAATTGCAGCCAAAGAAAGATCTAGGTCAGCTCGCTCCGGTTCTACATCCCACATCTTTGCTGCCCCTTCTTTGTACTCATTCTCTTTGTGAGTAAGAAGGCGCAAGTTGGAATAAACATAAACTAGCTCCTCTGCTTTGTGTGATGCCAATCGATTGCGCTTGACTGAGTGGATGAAGGAGTATGTACTCCAATTCCACTCAGCCGAAGAAGAACTAGCAACCTATTGAAGCAAAGGGAGCTCTCATTAGAGTTGTTAAATTAAAAAAAATTGTAAATCGAACTTCAAATTTGAAAATAACGCATTTTAGTTTTAAATTTTTAAATGATAAAACTTAAAAAGTTAAAACTTACTTGAGATAAGATTTTTATTGCAAGAACTTGGAGGTGTGGCATCTTGCAGCCATTGAGGTACCACCAAGAGTGAGCATCCTTCTTATATTTGTCACGGATAGCAGAAGGACTTTGAATATTAGAGTCACAAAAGCTAGCAAATTCACTTGAAACTACATCTTCCATCTCAGTATCAGGGAAGAGTTTAACAAGAGCTTTACTTAACCCATCGTTGACTTCTATATCACAGTATGGTGGCAATCTATTTGGTAGAGAAAGGATTTGGGGGCTGTAAAATTTGGGAGTCAATGAGAAGGCAAGAAGATGGAGTGGGGTGGTCATTTTGTTTCACCGGTCAACACAAATTGCATGCACCTCTTTGAAGAAGGTTTCTTCAGGATCTTGCTCTTTTGCACATATGATGCTTTTCATCTTCTCAAGCATTGAGTCAATGCCATCATAAACCTCCCCCAAGCATGGCTTATCCATGTCAGTAAAGCGTATCATGCTCAATATGGGCTTGGTGAAAGCAAGAAGATATTCCGCCCAATCCCACCAAATGTCATCTAGAATCTTATGTTTTATATTTGCTGCCCTCTCACTGTTTGATTGCCTCCATATAGACCATGATTGGCTAATGACCATAGAAAAAAACGCCTCTCGCACCTTCACAAGTTGTCTCAAGACGATTGTGTTGGATGCAAATCTGGTCTTAGCCACCTATTTGAAAATAAGAAGTAAATAATTAGAATCAATATATATATGTATGTATTCTAAATAAATTATTGAAGTAAAACATAACATTAAAAAAATGCAATGTTTGAAGTTTGAGTTACCTTCAGTAGCTCTAGTCGTGAGAATGATCTAAAGATAGCTTGCGACATGTGGTGATTTGTTATGAACATTTGGATCTCTTCAGCTTCAGCATAGATTTGTTTGATCCAATCTATTTTTGTACCCAACTTCTGCAGCATGAGGTTGAGGGAATGCACGACACAAGGTGTCCAAAATATATGTTGGAATCATGACTCAACTATCATACCAACAACTCTACAATTCTTCGCATTGTCCGTTACAACTTGGACAACATTTTGAGGCCCCACTTCATTAATGCACTGTATAAGGATGTCAGCAATAAATTGTGCATCCTTTACTTGCCCCTCACAATCCGCAACCTTTAGAAACATCGCCCCTTTAGGGCACACTGCAATCAAATTAATCAATGGTCTATTTCTTGCATCCTTCCATCCATCAAAAATAATAGACACACCTATTTCTTTCCATGAGGCTTTGATGGGATATAATGCATCTTCTATATGTTTTACCTCCTTTGACAATATAGTGGTACACACCTTCTCATAACCCGGGCTTGCGTACCCCTTTGGAGCTTCATTTGCTTTTCTTATCATGTCTTGCCAATAAGGTGATCAGACAACATTGAAAGAGATACCATTTGCATAGAGGCATCTTCCAATGGCTTGGTCAGCAAGCTGTCTTGCATCATTATTAAATGGCTTCTCCAACAGTCCCTTTGCTCTCTTCGAAACATTAGCCTCATTGACATTTTCAACTTCAATTGCTCTAAAAAAGGGATGACTTTCTACTTCCATGTCAGGACGACCAATATGTGTGTGAGATGAAGTAGATGGCATCTTTGAGCCCCTTCCTGTACTCAATGGATGCCCCGTTCTATTTTGAACCCTTGCATCTGCTTCCTCTTGCTCTGCAATATATCTTGCTATTATGTGAGATGGTATAGGTACTTTATTTTTTCCTAGACATGGTTTAATTCCCTTCCCAGTAACTCCACACAAATGCGCTTTCACTCGGCTGTAGGAACTAGTGTGTTTCTTTTCACACTCGGGGCATATCCAAACACATGTCCCCCCACCTGGAACTTGCTCTACTATTTGTACATGTCTCCATAATGGTGAAGTTGGGTCAAATTTGAATGAAGGATTAGTATTGCCAACGGAAGCTGAACTGTCTGCCATGATAAACCTGCAAGTAGCAATTTTAAATTTAAAAATTGTTAAAAAAAGTTTGATTAAAGTAATTAATTAAATAAGAAACTTATTATCTAAAATGCTAAATTAAAAATCTAAATATTGAATTATAAATTTTTAAAATTATATAATTATAATATATGAATATAATATTCTAAAAAATGTAAAATTATAAGTAAAATAATAAAATATTAAATTGTATATATTTATATTATGAGATTATATAATTTTTATTTAAAAAAAATATAATTATATATATTAATTTTAAATTTTAAATTATTCTATATGTGAAAATTATGAAAGCAATATTAAAACATTAAAAAATGTAAATCAAAATAAACTATAAATATTGTTTACAAATTACATGATATTTAAAAAATTTAAAATATCTAAAAAATTATAAATATCTAAGACTAAAATATTAAATATCTAAAAGATTTAAAATATTGTAATTTCTACAAACTTAAGACTTATAAATAAAAAAAATTGCAAACAGATTTCGCAGGACTTTTGAGGAAAAAAAAGGTTTAAATGAAAAAAAATCCCCTACCTCGCGTGTTTTCCTTCTGGCGGCATTTTCCTGGTTAGGTAGGCCCGCATGGTTGTCTTTGCGTCGTCTCTCCTGGCCGTGTCTTCCTCCTACTGGTCGTGTCTTCCTCCTTTTACCAGTCGCGTGTTTTTTCAAGGTCGAGCAGTGTTCTCGTTTTTGCAGGGTGCGTTTTTTTGTGAATGAAAATAAAAACGAACGAAAAGCAAATGAAATGAAGTTAAGGCGAAATGGGTGTTTAAGTTTGCAGTTTCACCCTTAAAAATCGCATCATTCGATGTAAACATCAAATCAAAAGCTGGAATCGATCCAAAAAACGCTTTTGAAACGCCACGTTAGCGATGGAATTGATTGGAAATGACACACGAATTTGGAATCGTACCCATAGTGAAAATCCATTTCCTGTGCGATTCCAACCCGTTTCGTACCCGATTCCGTTTCCGAATCGAGACGTCTCTGGAATCGTTGCCCTCAGACCCACGATTCAATAACACAGCTAGGTAGGAGTGACTTAATTAGCCCATTTTATTCCCGTAGGCTAATGTCAGAAGTTAAGGGAATATTTTGATTAATTATTTAATATTATACATTTTTGGCACATTTTTAAGCATAATATTATTTAATTAATTTAATAGAGTTTATAAAGTGACTCGGTGATTATTTATGAAATTTTAGAAAGGTCAATTTATTATTCTTGAAGTTTGTTTAAATAATTAAAAGTGGGAATATGAAAAGTTAGGGTGGAAAAATATGCAAAAGTGAAAAGTGAAGCTCATTTTGTTTATGCTTGTATATTATTCTACTTGGTGATTTTGGAAGAGCTTTCTAGAGTTCAAAAGCCTAGGATGAAAACCCTAAGGATGAGTGGTTTCGGTTGTGTGACTAATCTTCCCTAGTCGTTAGTTGGAGAGATTGTGCAGATTTCTCACTTTGCAGCCTACAGAAGAATTTATGAAATTTGTGAAGTTTCTTTCATAGACAAATTTCAATGATGGATGTTGGTTTGTTTGTAGGGAGAGTTTTTGGGTAATTTTGTTTTATATCTGCAGTCCATATATTCCATCATAGAAGAATCGATAAATTTATCATTGAGGAAGCCAAGTTAACACTATTAATTTCCTGGAGGTACTAGCTGTACAATCAATATTAATCACACCATTTTGGAGACTAAGGGCTGTACCGATAAATCCCTATGTGGGGCGTTAGTAATATCCTTCCAAGCTGGAATGATTATGTGGGAGTTTGAAGAAGTCAACGTTGCTTTTGGTGAGTTTTAAAGTCGCGACCAAGAGGAGATATCTCCTATTCATCGATCGTACCATTTACTGCCCTTGACGTACTTCATATTACCAACGATTTATTTCCTTTGACTGCCGTACAAGTATTGTATACAGAGTTTCATGTGTTGGGAATGTACAGATCTGTGGGGAGCAATACCAGGTCAGAAATATTATTACAAGAATTTATTAATGATTATTTCAGTTTTGTGAAATCATGGAGAAATTTTATTCATTTTTTTGGTATAAGATTAAATATCATTTTCACTAAGCTAGTTCTTGGAAGGTTTGTCTATGTTAAATTTTGATTGTAAATGAATGTCATTAACATGAGTGGCTAAGAAAATGCAACCTCATTTCCAAATCTGTTCGTATCAATCAAAACCATGACAAATACAACTCAACCAGACTGCTGCAAAGTGTTTGACCAAATGTCAGTGTGCATAAGTGGGGGAAAGTGAAAATTTATTGTATACAAAATTACTTGGATGTATTTCAGTGGCATCACTATTAGAGTTGGAGATCTTGCCAGCCAATGGGATTTAGTGTATATTTTTAATAGCAGAAATTTTGGAACAGAGTTGAGTTTTTCAGCAGGTTGCATGCATTTTAATGAATTCGGAAGACAGGGAATGCATACAAGAGAAATAGAGTTGTGGTAAATTCGGATTCTGAAGAGGAAAATATGGGGCATAGACAGGATAGACCAAAACAAATGAATGCTAGTATATTGGTTGCACTAAGTGATTTAGCAAGGGGGCAGCAACAAATGGTCCAAACATTGACCCAGATGATGCAGAACAGGAACCCTAATAACGGAAATAACCATGGTGAAAATGAAAACAATGGGAACAACAATGGCAATGGACATACTGGCAATCAATGTGAGGGTAGCAATACTAATGTACCTGTACCCACAACCAAGAAAACAAGTAGAACCACCCCTAGGCCTCTACTGCTTGAATTTTTGGAGGACCAACAAAGAGAACAAGCAAGACAACAAGTAGGTGGTCAAGGTTGGATTGACTACATGCGTGAATACCAATCCCTTGGCGAAGAATTTCATGCTTCTATGTCATTGGCATAATTTTGTGGCATCAAGTATAGAAATAGACCTAGAGGAGGGAGAGGTCAAAGGAACAACATGGATTTACAACATAAAGTGGCTAAGCTAGCTATTCCTAGCTATGATGGGTCAAACAAGTGTACAACTCGTGCTTGGGTTCAAAAGTTGGACACATACTTCCAGCTAAATCTTATGACAAAAAGGGAAGCAATCAAATATGTCACCCTGCATTTGGATGGTGAGGCTCATGGTGGTGGTACCCTGGGTTAGTAACCTTAAGGACATGATAGTATAACCTCTTATGCAAATTTCACTTAGAGGTTAATGGGTAGATTTGACATGAGAGATCTTGAATTGCATTTAAGGGAATAGGCACAATTGAAATAGGTGGGTTTTTGTTGAGGCATACATCTCAGAGTTTCAAAATTTGTTTGTGATGGTGATAGATGTATCCGAACATAGATTGATAGTGCTGTTAATGGAGGGTTTGACAGAACCTCTGTGAGGATGGATTAAGGCATTTGAGCCTAACACTCTACAAGATGCCATAAAGAGGGAACACTCTATAGGATGCCATAAAGAGGGCTAGGAACATGGAGAGTGCAGCCCCAAAGAACGAATTCCATCCTAAACCCTTTCAGCCTAAGAAGATTTTCAAAAGCCTTTTCAAAGGGAAGAGACTAGAAGGCCTTGCATGGATGATGAGGTTTGTAACAAACTACGAAGGAAGAAACTGTCTTTTAGTTGCAAGGAGCCTTGGGAGCTTGGACATAGATGTTTGGGGAAAGGAAAGGTACATTACATAGAGGTTGTCTTTGATGATGAAGAGGAAGGCAAGGGAGAGGAGGTTCAGGGTAGTGAGCATAGTGATTCATATAGTGAGTGTGGAGATGAAGGGGGACCACTACCCGAGGGAGTGAAGGGGGGAACTATTGCTACTCTCTCAGGTACCCTTAGGTTCAACTCTTTCAAGGTTTGTGGAGTTTTGTAGGGGCAACATGTGATAGTCTTATTGGACAGTGGGGCAACCCACAACTTCATTGATTCAACCTTGGTGGCAAAGAGGGATATTCCAATGTAGGATTTTGAGGGATTCGGTGTTATGGTGGCAGATGGGTTTGATATGACTTGCACCCAACGGATTCCATAGTTGAGCATCAAATTGGGAAATTACATTGTCATGGATGATTTTTATTTGGTGGACTTAGAGATACTAATGCTATCTTGGGAATATAGTGGCTCCATTCCTTAGGGAAGTACTCACAATTTTTTTGAGGATGGAGCTGAAATTCATAGCAGATGGTAGGAAGGTTGTATTGAGAGGTATGTCCAATGGTGCACCCAAGATCGTATCGACAAAACGAATGGAGAGAATCTTCAGGCATGGAGATGTAGCATGGGCAACTCAGTGTCTAATTGCATCTAAGACCCCTACTGCGGATAGTACACCGTATCATATAGACATTCAACCCATTTTGGATAAGCACAGTTTGGTTTTTGGTGAGATTCCTCCAGGTAGACCTCCAGATAGATGATTCGAGCATGCTATTGATTTGGTGGAGGGATCCAAACGAGTCATCACTCCTTATAGGCATCCATAGAAGTTCAAGGAAGAAATTGAAAAAGCCATTAAGGAGCTATTGGATATGGGGCACATTAGACCTAGTTTGAGTCCCTTCGCTTCTGTTGTTTTCGTGAAGGACAGGACCATGAGGATGTGCATTGACTACTGTGCTTTCAATAAAATGACTATTAAGAACAAATACCCTATTCCTCGGATTGATGAGTTGTTAGATGAGTTGCATGGGGTGGTTTACTTCTCGAAGATTGATCTACGCTCAAGGTATCATCATATTAGGGTGAGAGAGCAAGACATCCACAAGACTACATTCAAGTGTCAGTATGGGCACTACGAGTTTCTGGTTATGCCCTTTGGGCTAACCGATGCCCCAACGACCTTCCAATCCTCTATGAATCACATATTCAATAAACAGTTGAGGAAGTCCTTATTGGTATTCTTCGATGATATGCTCATTTACAACTGAACTTGGGAGGAGCACTTAAAGCACCTTGATGAGGTGTTGAGTATCATGGAGGCTCAATCATTGTATGCGAAGGCATCTAAATGTGAGTTCAAAATGATTGAGATTCTTTACTTGGGTCATGTGATTAGTGCCAATTTGGGGGTTTAGGTTCATTGGGAGAAATTCAATCAATTATTGATTGGCCACCACCAAGGACATTGATAGAGTTGTGAGGGTTCTTTGCATTATGTAGCTACTACAAGAGGTTTGTAAAAGGGTTTTCATTGTTAGGTGCACCCCTCATAGACCTGTTGTGACCTATTTCACACATCGCCCCATTGCAAATGGGGACCCCCAAGTTTTTGGTTTTGCCCTCTGCGTAACATTTTCGTGAGTTCAGAATTTGAGTTTTTTTGAGTCACTCTGGCCAGGTTGAGATTTTGAACCCGTTTGCGTGCCTAAACGTCATGGAAGGGCTCAAAAGGTTTGGAAGACGAGGATCGCCTGTGCTTTCGATCATTTCCGACACTTCCTATTTTTTAGGGATTCTGCTTTTTTGCTTTTTGGCATTTTTAGGCCATTTTGGAGTTCCTGTTTTTTAGGGATGCTTTTTGCTTTTATTTTTATTTTTAGAAAGTTTCTATTTTGGGAAAAGTTTCTATTTTGAAAGTCCCATTGATCATGAAGTCAACATGCCTCCAGATTGAGAGAAATCAACAAGAAAATCAAGGTAAATGGTAAAAAATTGGCAAAAAATGGCTAAGTCTGAGAAGTTCGCCCATGAGAAGGAATGGCAGACATAGTCTCAAGTCCGCCCTTGCCTCTGGCAAGCCAAAGGCAGGCACTGGCAGGCCAAGCATGAAGTCCACCATGTCTTGAGAAGGCATGAAGTTCGCCATGTCTTGAGAGGGGTTGAAGTTCGCCCTTGGAAAGGAAGCCTCCAAGTCCGCCCTTGGCAGAGAAGGCACAAAGTGCGCCATGGAAGAGGAAGTATGGACGACAAGACAAGACATCAAGTCTGCCATGTCAAGGAGAAGTCGAAGTCCGCCCTTGGAAAAATCAAAGGCTAAAGTGCGCCCATGTCAAGGAGAAGCCCAAGTCTGCCCAACTTTGGAAGAGGAAAGTTTTCTAAGGCATTGGTGAAGAATACGCCTAGAGAGAGAGGTGACCAAGCTAGAATGAAGTTCGCTCCTCAGCATGATGAAATAAATTTCTAAGGCACGAAAGAAAGTGGGAATGGCAAGGGAAACATGAAGTCCGCCCCCCTCAACATGAAATAAATTTCTAAGGCATGGATAAAAATGTAAAGTGGCAGAGAAACCTCCAAGTCCGCCTAACTCAGAAGGAGAGAGAAAATTAAATTTTTAACTAAGTATGGATGTCTGGAGAAGCTTGAAGTCCGCCCAAGAAGTTGAAAATTGGCAAAGAAATCACAAAGTACGTCTTGGCTAGATGGAATAAATCAAATGATTGGAAAATTAAATGTTTAGCCATGGATAAACAAATTTGGCCAAGTATGAATATTTTGGAAGTGTTTTAAACGAGTTGGAAATTTAATATTTGGATATTTTTAATTATTTTCCGACACTTAGGGAATTTTAATTAAAATGTTCGATGTTTGGAGAAAATGAGAAATAACTTGGGGAAATAATTAATTTTCCTTAGATGAAATTAAATTTTGCCGCATTAAACGGGCTGGAAAATTAATTTTAATGATTAATTTAATATTTTCCAACAATTTTAAGTGTTCAACACTTGGGCAAAATTTTAAAAAGGAAAGAAAATCTGAAGATTTCGGATAGAGGTGGCGCTAGGATGAAATTAGAAACTTGCCTCAAGGATTTCAAAAAGGATTAGAAACTTGCCAAACAAGGAAAAGAAAACAATTCTAAAATTGAAAAACTCGAGAGAAAAGAAAGCAGTTACTAAGGAAAATTGCACTTCTCAGCCATATAATGAGTTTCAGCAACTCATTCTTCACAAGTTCGATTGAGAAGAAGTTTACTTCTCTCAAATCTGCAAGAGATGAATTTTAGAAGAAGAAATATTGAGAGCAACGCCGATCTTTCTCAGTAAAAGAGAGAATTTTAAGCTGGAAGGCGCGATTTTGAAGAAATAAATTATTTTTTGGCTGAAAGTCGCACTTCTCAGCAAATTGGCGCACCTTTTGATTAAATTTTCAGAAGTTGGAATTAATTCGCATCCAGAAGATATTCTCAAAAGTTTGGAAATCGATTGGAAAGGCTCTTCTATTCTTTTTTGATCTTTTGCAGTCATACCGACACATGATTTGTCAAGCACTCAGCGAATTTCTCCACTTTCAGCTTGCTTGTTCGCAGAAATTCATATTTTAAACAAGCTGAAAGTATAAATTTATTGAATAACATCCCGAAGTAACCAGTTTTTTTAAGTTCTTATTTTAATGTTAACTATTTTTGTATTTGCAGGTTGATGACCGCCTGGGGAGAGCCATCCAGACAAGCACATATGAAGTTTGCCAGTAAGGGGTTGCAGTCGGAGTCCAAAATCAATTCAAAGTGGAAGAATATCATGGACACCAACCTCGGACACATCGACCTCAAAGAATTTAAAAGAAGGATGTACGGACACGATGGATTCTTGCCAACACCCACTGCCAGATGGATGATGAGGAACGAAATTGTTCAGGTTGCCAGATTCCCACCTGCAGTTGAATGTGCTGAACTCATGGTAGAGTGCGCCCTTTACAATAATGCACAAGACAGACAAATTGTTGCGCCTGACGGGAGGATACTAGCTCACCTCGGAGAGTTAGCCATGCAAGAAGCCTTAGACATCCCGACATATCATAGAACTTCTTACAGAACTAAGGAGGATGCAAAGAAATTATATGATGAAAAACTTGACCTCTGCGTCGCAAATATTAATAAGTCATGGCTGGAGAAACCAAGAGCTTCCGCCAAAAAGATGCCCAAGAAGCTGTTGTGCATAGACTTCAAAGAAGATTACAGAGACATCATCGTCTTGCTGAATATAATAGTTGGCAATCCTCAGGGCACGCCTTTCGAAACATGGATGTACTACTTTATCGAGGACATCACTGAAGGGGTAAAAATGTTCAATTGGTCTTGTATGATAAGCAATAGCCTCCACGAGTAGCTGGTCAATCTAGAAAAGACAGACATTTTATATGAGCTCCTACGTCATTTACTTGCTGGCTAGGGCGTATCGGTATGCAAGCTTGATTTGCAAAGGCGTGGTCGGCAATGGAGAGAATGAGCTGAAGTCCTATGATTGCTATCCATAGCTGCAACTAAGTGAGAAAGCCCACTTCAGAAGGGCACATGACACTTTCCTCATGTATATAACAAGAATATTCCAAGGAGGAACGCACCAAAGGCTGACTGAGGAAGCCAAGAATTTGAGCGGAAAATATGGGTCTTGGTTCATCCAATATCCAAGGTACATGTACATCAGAGTTTAGGGATTCACTGGGAATCCCTACAGATTGCCCATCTTTCCTACCAACAAGATGATCTTGCTTGAGGTATTGAGATAGTTGGAAGAGTATCAAAGCTTCTAGAGAACAAAACAAAAGGCGGCAGTTACTTTCCCCTTTTTCATCGGGAACATGCTCAAATCATGTCCGTTGGCACAGGTAGCTGAGAGTGCCAGGCTGGAAATATAGTGGTACCCATTCACTACTTATCAGTCTAGAGATAAATTTGACCCGCACCATCATATCAAGACTGTGGATGGGAGAAAGTACAAACATAGAGTCGAGTTGGAGGACTTCTGAGCAGACGCTGCGAACGAGTACGAGGTCAGACAGAGGCTGTGGTCCAGATTGCCGATTAGCTTGATCAAGACAACTGAACTTTGCCAAGTGCCTGATCAGCTCGAAGATGATGGAGAACAAGTACAGCCGTGCTTTGACGAGAGCTTGCCCTTGCCTGCTGTAAAGTGGTCAAAGTCCAAACATGCGGATTTGAACACCTTGATGAGACCAGTCATCAAATACTCTCAATGGTGGGTCGATCAATAGGTCTAGGAGCTGAGGTGGAGGAAGGTGACGCTTACCTATGACAAATTGAGCGAGATGGAGTCTTACTCCTCAAATGCAAAAGCATCCCATGGCGTGGAGTTGATGGAAGCCACTACCTCCAGGAAGAGAAAAGAAGTAGCTGCAGATATTGAACCTATCCAGAAACGAACAAGGATGGAGCCTTCACGCTCTGCCACGTCCAGAAACATTGATGAGATATTGGCCACCATAGATGATTCATTGGCCAACATTGGAAACCCTCCCCCGATTCCCGAGGAGAACATGGAGCCCATTCAGCTAGATGATGATGAGCCACCATCCCCCATCGGCACGAAGATACTTGGATCAGATGATGAGATGGATGCCCAAAATGATGAGCTTTAGGAAGGAATGATTTCAGCCCTTAGAGGAATTTTGGATGTTCCGAACGGAGAGGGTGTGTAGGAGGAAGATGGATAGAACAACTCACGATCCCTGACTGGTTGAAAGAGAGAATGAAGATATAGGCACCAATTTAGGCGCAGGAAGAAGATGATGTTGCAGATTTCTTGGCCAGACTTGAACAAGTTTCAGTCAAGAAGCCGGCTAAGAAGTTCTCCACTATACAAAGGGATGAAGCCGACAATCGGTCTGTACAGATTGCAGTGCCAACGGTGAACAAGCCACAAGAGGATATAGCTCCATATGAATATGCTGTCACTACCATCAACTTGGGCCCAACCACAAAGGGCCAAGAAGTTGAAGATTTGGACAACTTAGTGTCCACTATCAAGTCAAGGTTGGCAAAGGAGGTGGCGAAGGGGAAAGAATGCCAGCAGGAGATTGAGCGCCTGAAAGAGTACATACAACATCTAACCAAGCCGCTTGATCAAGATACTACAACAACTCCTCTCCCGAATCCTTCACAGGAAGCAACAAAGGACATGGAAGAAGATATGGTCATAGCCAGAGAGGCCAAGGAGTGGATAGTGGTTAAGGGCGCAGAAGCAGATACATTCCTAGAAAGGTTGACATTAGTTTACGGTCAAGCTACCTCATTGCTTTCCAGACTGACTGCCTTGGTAGAAATGTGGGATGGTCTTTCGGATATGCAGGAAATAATAATTTCGTGCCTTAGAATTCTAAAAGGGGTCTTGAAGCAGGAACTGATTGACAAAGGCATCATTGCGGTAGGCGCGACTTATGATTTCCATACGTGGTACTGGGCTTTGACAATACAGGGTGAGGTCTTGGAAAGGTTGAAGGTTGATGGACTCAGAGTGGAGGAACAGGGTAGGGAGATCCAGAACAAAATCTTCAACATGGTCGCTGACATACTAGACAAAGAGGTCATACGGGAAAATGATTCGCAACTGGAAGGTTTGAAGAATAAAGTGCAAGAAAACTTCTTTTCTATTGCAGGGCCTATCTTAAGACAAAACTGGGTTAGAATGGCGAATTTCTTAGCCATCTGGGAGGCCTTTGTGAGGATTGAGCCAGAATGGGATGACATCTTTGCCAGGTGCACCGAAAGTTTGGACGGGCTAGAGTTTAGGATCGGCATACTCCCGTAGGTTACTATGGAAGAGGTTGCCTTGATTGTGTCCAGATTCATCGAACACACGACAACTCGAGAGGATAGGGATGTACCTCCTTGAAAGTAGCTCCAGGCGCCACCTCACTCTTTGTCAACTCATAGTTTACTGATGTTATCTTGGGAAACCCTAATTAGGGTTTATTTGTTTTAATCTTGGCCGTTGGCTTATTTTAATCTGGGCCATTCATTTATTTTTGAAACTCTATATAAACTTGCGTACTCTCATTTTCAATTTGTGAAGTGAGTAGTATGAGATTGTTGCGTTATGCCATTTCCATTAATAAGAGCTCTTATGCATGATTTGCTTAGAATCACTTTTATTTTCAAGTGGTGTGCAAGGTTTACATATTCTCCTTCAACGCTTAGATTAAAGTTAGATTAGCATTTTCATTTGAATGTTTGTTAGTGAATGAAAGATTTGATAGCAGTGGTTGATGAAATCTAGCTCATACTTTCTTTGGATAGATGATTTGTATCCAATGCGTAAAGTTAGCTTGAGCTCTTAAATTGTGGATGCTTAACTTTAGTTTGAATAACTATTAATTTAGACATGAACATTATTATCACCTTTGTTGAAGATTGCACCCATTTTGCGTAGTTGTCCCAGGGAGGCGAAACAAAGTGTGGTTATCTCATTTCATCTAATCATTGCCATCTCTTGAGTTCTTAGGCGTAGTTTAGACTTCTAAACCCTTATCTTTTTGCATTTTTTTTTTGGAAATCTGAAATACCCAATGGAAAGAGCATTCAATGACAAAACCGTCTAAGTCCTTAGCTTGTGAACAAATTCTAACGTAAGTCCCTTTGTGATACCAGCATATCACAACGCTCACTGATCTTATCCACGTGTCATGACCTGAAAAAAGAAACCTTGGAGTTGCTATATGATCTTCTTTGCAATCTTAGCATATGCAACAACTTTGTTCAAGAGAGGATAGAATGTCTTTGGGCATTTTATTCTGTGTTCGGTGAGTATTAAAACGCACACCAACAAAATTGGTGCTAGAAGGAGGGCAGAACACAAAAAAACTTTTTTGCAAGGGGGGTCTGAACTGAGTGTTGTATGCTCGCCTCCTCCTAACGCACCAACAAAATTGGCGCTAGAAGGAGGGCTTGCGACAAGGAATTGTTTTCAAAGTTAAAGATAGTAGACATGATGAAAAATGGTGTTACCACATGAGTTCCCATTTGACGTACCCCTTGAACAGCCGGAACAAGGACAGACAAATATCCTTGGTCAGTTACATTCACTAGCTTGGAAGACGCAGACGAATAACACTCAATTCAGACATCAAGCTGTGTCCTTGCTCGAGGAGAAGAAAATGGAAAATACATTGAAGGAGCTATTAAAAGGCACTTGATAAGGCAAAAGATCAATTGTTTGAAACGAGCTATTGACTATATAAAACAAGTAGTCGCCTTCGGCTCATCTTAAAGATCAGGCCTTACCTGTATGATGAAGAATGGTGCTCCCAAGCAACATTCCTAATCTTGGACAAGAACCTAATCTAGTTTTGCAACCTAACTTAGGCTTCCATGACGAACAAGAAGACGTTATCACCGAATTGTATAGCTTAGCGTGGAAGTTGAAGCGAAACGCACCTAACTAGATGCGCATGTGCTTTGTTCTTGAAGAAGAAGAAGAAATAGCTCAACGTATTGAGTTTAATATTCAACAAGATTTGCTCGTCTAGAGATTTGAAGCTCTTCAACGGCAACAGGCAAACTGACCAGCCCCAGAAACAACTCCGACACCACCCCGACAAGCTTTAGGAAGGACACACTGGATTGCATCAATTCCTTTTCTCTCGACAAATTTTGGAGGATTACTAGATCGACCCCAAACTTTTTCAAAGAATTTGTGGAGCTATTGCAGCAAAGAAGGAGAACTGAAGCATTTCAGGAAGGGACATTGAGTACAGTCAACCTTGGTGAAGAAACATTGAGCGAGGAGGACCTTTCTAGTTTCTTCCAAGCCTCACCACCAAGCACTCCAGTTCCAGGAGCCGTTCCATTTGATAATCAACAAGTACCCATCCAACCCGTTCAGCTGGCACAACCAATCCAACCAATCCAAGCAAATCAACCAAACACTCCAATGGCGTGGCATCTTGCTAACGCGTCTCCCATGACGTTTGCCGTTTACCATGATATGCTGAAGAATTCAGAACATTTTTGTTCCAAGTTTCATAGTGGCGACCTGAGCCACACTGCAGATGAACACATTAAACTTTTCGAAGACCTCCTTCAAAATAGAGACATCCGGGAAGAAGATGTTGTGTGCCGATTGTTTCCTTACACCTTCGATGATTAGGCATCTTACTGGTATATTCATTTGCCAGCTAACTCCATCACAAATTGGCAGGAGATGAAGGCTGCCTTCTTGGAAAAATTCAAGGTGCCAATTTCAGCAACCGATTTGTACAGACAGTTTGTCGAAGTAAAAAGATAGGAGCACGAGCCAATCAACACGTTCAACGACAGATTTCAGAGGGCATACACGAGATTGCGAGATCCTTATAACTTGGACAATGCTGCATCACTACCCATTTATTACGAGGCCTTAGATCGTCTCACGCCCATGTTTGTAAAGCCTAAGACTCCGGCCCCGACCAACCTAAAGGAAGCATACGCTGCAGCAGTAATAGCTAGCAATGGTCTAGGAGTGGGTATTGCCCCAGGTCCGCTTCATTATTTAGGGAATTCAGCTTCCCAAAATCAAGTGCAAGGCATCAATCATGCGTTGGCTCACCAAGCACCCATGATGAACCCAATTCCTACCATTAGCAACCAATTGGTTCCACATTCGAGAGCTCCAATGTCTCAAGTATCACCGTCGCAACCGGTATACCTCCAAAATGTGACAACATCAACCAGAACTCAAGAAGAAAAGGATGAAATGAAGGAGTTGATCGACCAAGTTAAAAAGTTGTCGATCGAAGTCACCTATCTAAAGGGTCAGACAAGCCAAATGCAAAATTTTCAAAGGAATTATCAACCACCACAAGGGAACCACCAAAGTCAAGACCATTCCGGATACACGAGGGATAACCAAAACTACCAAGGGAATAATCAAGGGTTTCAGAACAACAATTTAGGCTTCCAAAAGAAGACCTAGAATACAGGTCCTAACAATGGTTTTGTGCCATCTCCCTTAGATAATCCACCTGCGGACAACCGTCCCGTAGATAAAGTATTCTTGGCCGAAGTAGCATTATCAGGTTGGTGCCGATTGCACAACACGGACCAACACTCCGAGTTACATTGCCGCGAATTCCAAGTAGCGGTAGATATTTTCAGAAGTGAAAGAAGAAATTCAGAGGTAGAAGATCCTCCAATAATCGGATATGAACTAGTTCCTGCTCCAAGGTATGACCAGGCCCTTGTGATAGAAAGCGTAAAATTTTCATCTCAAGAATACCCACAATATCACCCCGGTCAAAGATTTCCGCTCACATCGGCAAATGGTCCAGTAGAAGCATTACAATATCAAGATGGACCCCAAATCTACACCCTAGCCAGCCAACCCACCTCAATCAATGGGTATAGTTTCCCGCCATTGCACAATAGCGTATTGGTGGAAGGAACAAGAGAAGTACAAGCATTTCAGCAGATGTCTGGAAACCCGCCAAGGGTATACTAGAGGAATGTTCGCCAAAACGAACCCTTGACTTCGTCTATTCCTCCAAACAATTTTCAGACTCCGCCGAATCCAAATGCTACTAATGTGTCGCCTCCTCCGAGAGATTCACCGGAATATCGTCAGTTGAATATCCAATCAAATGGGACAAGACAAGCTGTCGTTCCACAAATAGAACAAAGGCGACCAATGAACCCCCAGGTGGAGCAGGCACAGGCGCAGACCAAAGAACATCCCAGAGAGGAGTTAAAAAGATTAAGTTCATATGTGCTAGAAGAGTTTAAGAAGATAAAGGTTAGCTTGCCTTTAATGGAGTTGATGAGAGTTCCCGAAATTTGGGAAACATTGTTGAGCAGACTAATCGAAGCTATTGCCCCGAGGAACATTCCTCAAAACAGAGGAGCATTCAACGCTCCAACTAACATAGATGTTACTGAATGGGAGATATCAGGCAATGTATTGGATGTGCCACAAATCCAGACCCCTTCAACAAGCCCCAATCAAAAGGACATGACACTAGAAGAAGTTCTTATGGACTCAGATATATTTCAAGAGGAAGTTTTGACTAGTGGATTACCATAGACTTTGAAGAAGCCAGAAGATGTCTCAGGGATACAGAAAGAAAAGAGTCGAAGTGTCAGCAACCCAGACAAACACCCAATAGTTTTCTACCAAGGAAAAGACGAGCCAACCCCGTTTTTGCTATCCGTTCGAATATTTGGCAAGATGTTACACAATTGCCTAGTGGACTCTAGTGCCTCAAGCAATGTAATGCCACTAGCTATTTGTCAAAGGTGAGGACTTGTACTCATGAGAACTAACAAGAAAGTCACCCAGTTGGACAAGACCGAAGTCCCGGTTATGGGAGAATTAAATAATATCCACATGCAATTAGCAGCAGACCCGAGAATACAGAGTTGTATCGACATCTCAGTGGTTGATATTTCAGATGGGTACAACATGCTTTTGAGCAGAGATTGGACGAGAAGATTAAACGGATACATTTCCAAGGACTTTTCTCACATGTGGCTACTGTGGAAAGGAGTCCCTAACCAGATCAAGATTGACAGTATGCCAAGACTAAGACTAATGATCACTGAGTATGGTGAGAACAACGAGATTTTGTTTCTCGAGACTGACTTAGGTTCTTACAGGCCTAAAGTAAATGAAGTATTGATGTTGCATGGATCGACCCAGGA
Organism: Sequoiadendron giganteum; assembly: GCA_007115665.2. Classification (NCBI taxonomy): domain Eukaryota; kingdom Viridiplantae; phylum Streptophyta; class Pinopsida; order Cupressales; family Cupressaceae; genus Sequoiadendron; species Sequoiadendron giganteum. Next base: position 121,302,480 of record CM021104.1, on the reverse strand, counting down.
GACCTACGAGATGGTCAATTCTACCGAGGCCCTCGTCGAAGAGTACCAAGACTTTCAAGACAATGACGAAGAGATGTTTGAAAGTTTCAAAAGCTTTGTCCTAAGGAGTGTTCAGTTGAAAGTGGAATTACATGAACACCTCCACATTCATGATTTATTGCTACTAAATTGGTGTTGGATCCACAATACTGCACATTCTGAGTTTGTATGTAAAATGTGCCACAAAGCAGTGGAAGAAGTATGGAGAAGTATTCCACAGGCATTAAGTCCTCTCTACAATGAAGAGGTTGGTCACACAAAGGGCTCTACCTCGGTCATGATACAAGAGATTGAGCAAGAAGGAAGCGTGGAAGCATATCCTCTGTCTCCTCTGCAACAAGAACAAGTTTGGACCTTGAGGTTCGATGGATCCCGATCCAAGAAAGGAGCCGAAGTTGGTTTCGAGTTGACTAGTCCAAGAGGAGAAGCATACCTCACCGCTCATAGACTAGAGTTCCCTTGCACTAACAACATGGCAGAATATGAATCACTGATTCATGGAGTACTGCTAGCACTGAGGAAAGGGGCAAAAGTATTATATGCTCTTGGAGATTCAGAAATAGTTGTGAGGCAGGTAAGAAAGCAATATGTCTACCATAATAAGAGACTGGCTCGCTATCACAATAGAGTGTGGGATCTCATTGAGAGCTTTCACACTTTCAATATTCAATCTGTGAACCAATTAAATAATCAGGTGGCAAATTTCTTGGCATAGGCAACCAGTTCATTGGAGCCACTAGCCATGGATGACATAAGCCAATTCACAATGGAACTTTCATCGATACCATCAATCCTAGATAATGTTACAAATTTTCAGGTCTTCGAGGATGATGACCACATTCGTGAATTTTTAACTAGTTCGTATGTTTTTGCTACACAAGTCATTGACGAGGAAGAAGTACAAGAAGTTGAGCTCGATGACGATGGCATTCTGAACTTAAAGACTAACATCATTCCAAGGGGAATGGTACAGTTGGAACGGATATTCGACCAAGATCAAATCCACGAGGTAAGGAGCCCAAGCATTGAAGGTGACCAATATGAGAGGGTAAACTTGGGAATTGAAGAGGAAGTCGGGAATGTATGCATAGGGAAAGCTTGCGCACCTATAGAGAAGGCTGGAATAATCCAAAATATGAGGGAATTTGTGGATATCATAGCTTGGAGCTATGAATACCTAAGAACCTATGATACCTCTATCATCACGCGCACTATCCATCTTAGGCCCGAAAGTAGACCATTCAAACAACACCAAAGGCCAGTTAATCCGCTATTGGAACCTCTCATCCATCAGGAGGTCAGGAAGTTACTTTCAGCCATAATTATATTCCCAGTGCGCCACTCAATGTGGGTCACTAACCTGGTTCCCATTCGAAAGAAAAATGGGGAAATAAGGCTATGTGTGGACTTCCAAAACTTGAACCGGGCCTCAGAAAAGGACAACTATCCTTTGCCATCGCTGGATGAAGTCTTACAAATTGTCAATGGGTCGCAAATGATGTCTTTCTTGGACGGATACTCTGGATACAACCAAGTGCTAGTGGAGTATGAAGACAGATTGAAAACAACCTTCACCACGAAATGGGGAACTTTCGCTTACAAAAGGATGCCCTTCAGGTTGATTAATGCAGGAGCCACATTCCAGAGGGCCATGGACATTGCCTTTAGAGATTTGATTGGAAAGTGCATAATTATCTATATGGATGACTTGATGGTATTTTCAAAGAAGAGAGAAGACCATATAGAAGACTTAAGGAAAGTGTTCAAAAGATGTCAAAGGTATGGGATTTCTTTAAATCCCAAGAAGTGCATATTTGGGATCACTGAAGGCAAATTGTTGGGTCACTTGATCACGGAAAGGGGAATTCTAATTGATCCTGAACATATAGAGGCAATCTCCAGAATTAACTTTGAAAATTTATCACTGGCTTTGTCGAGATAGTGAAACCCCTGAATGAGATGTTAAAGAAGGATGCTAAGATGGAATGGACGACACCAGCGAAGGAAGCCTTTGAAGAGATCAAGCGGGCTATAGTTGATGCTCCCGTCCTGGTTAGTCCAGATTATACAAAGCTGTTTTATTTATATTCCTTTGCATCAGAGCATTCCTGTGCCGTGATACTCACTCAGAGAATAGAAGAAAAGGATGAACATCCCATAGCATTTATGAGTTCACCCCTCCGGGATGCTGAATTAAGATACCCTAGTGTTGAGAAACAAGCCTATGCATTGGTAAAGGCCATTAAGAAATTCAGACATTAGTTTCTAAGGAGTAAGGTTTTTGCCATTGTACCGGACGTAGTTGTTAAAACGCTCCTAATGCAAAATGAGCTTGGAGAGAGAAGAGGAAAGTGGGTCGCCACTATCCAAGAATATGACATTGAAGTGCAACCAATGAAGCTAGTCCAAGGACAAGCTTTGACTCAGACAATGGCCATAGAGGGACCAGGCTTAGTACAACAGACATACGTGCTGACAGACACTTCCCCAAAGGAGAGGTACTATGACATCACCGCATATCTAATAAACCGCAAGTATCCTGCACAGATGAATTCCACACCGAAGCAAGCTTTCCGACTAAAGTGCCAACGCTTCATGCTTCAGGGGTCAGTGTTCTATAGAAGGAACCACAAAGGAATTTACTTAAGGTGTGTTGGGAATGATGAAGCTGGAAGGATTATGGAACATTTCCATTCCAAGTTCGAGACAGGCCATAGCAGAAGTTAGGCAACTGCTTATCAAATACTTAGAGCAGGGTACTATTGGCCCTCCGTTTTCAAAGATGCCTACCAACATGTCAAAACTTGTCACACTTGCCAGATCACTGCCACTCGTGAAAAGAATCCTGCCATGCCATTGCAACCCATTACAAAAGTGAAGCCATTCGCAATGTGGGGTCTCGATTTCATTGGTATGATAAATCCACCGTCTTCGGCACAACACAGATACATTCTGATGGCGACTAGTTATTGCACTCAATGGTCCAAAGCACAAGCACTGAAGAATTGTACGATGGATGTAGTAATCAAGTTCTTAGAAGAACATATTATCACGAGATTCAATTGCCCCAAGGCTTTGGTGTGTGACAATGGTTCTGCGTTCACTTCTTTGAAGTTCTCTAATTGGGCATTTGATTACGGGATCACTTTGAAATTTTCCTCAAACTATTACCCTCAGGGTAATGGATTGGCAGAGTCAACAAACAAGAACTTGCTCAATGTGATTAAGAAATTGTTGGATCAAAATCTGAGAGATTAGCACTCTCAACTTAGGTTTGCTCTGTGGGCAAACCGGACACGAGCTAAGAAGTCATTGGGGACCTCTCCGAACCACCTAGTCTATGGGCAAGATACCGAATTTCCTATTCAGCTAAGGATTCCGACGCTGAGATTTATGCAGGAATACTTGGACCCAGATGACAGAGTTCAAATCCGTTTGTCACAACTTTTGTTACTAGAAGAACAAAGAGATCATGCCCTCGAAAAGTTTGCAAAGCATCAAGGGGTAGTTAAGTGGTGGTTCGACATGCATGCAACAATAAAGTCATTTAGAATCTCCGACCTAGTCTTGTATTGGGACAAAGCACATGAGCGAAGAGGTGATCATGATAATTTTGATAATTTGTGGAAAGGACTGTGAGAGTAAATGGTGACTCCCCAACACCCCCAGGAATAGTTGCTAGACCAAAACAACTTCCACAAGAGAGACAATGGCAAGAAAGCTTGCTCTGATACCATGTAGGAGTTTATGGTGAACTCCTCAAACACCCCAGTATCACCTGCAAGACAAAATAACTTCCACAAGAGAGAAATGGCAGAAATATTATGCTATCATTAAGATGCAAGAATGCCAAATTGAATATGGCAAAGTACATATGAATCCTTGCTTATATAGGCAAGGTTGAGATGTAGTAGTTAATATGATGTTGACATGTGTCATGATCTAACATGTGACAACATGAGAACCCTAACTAACTACCTAGGGAATGATGAAGTGATAGAGATAAGTTCTAGAAAAGACAACTCATCTTCTAGAAGAAATCTTATCTCCTACAAACATAGAAAGGGTAATGACCCCATTATTAAATGATTTATCTAATAATGCAACCTAGGACTTAATTAATTAAATATTATGCCTAACTAAACTTATGTAAGTGTAATTAAATAATTAATTACACCAACACCCCCCCATAAGTGCAACTTAGGAAGGAAAATATTATGCAAATGATGCAAATATGCAATGATGGGTCCCAACTACTGGGCCATGTTAGGTACCCATTTACAATGCAAATAGAAATGAAATCAATCTCTCACAAGCAGAGAAAAAGGAGAAAACCCAGTGGGACAGAACTCCTCCCCAGAAGAGAAAACGAACAAAACAAACATGATGTATGGAGGACTCAGTGATACCCCCCAAGGACTACATCCATCATGTATATACAATCAATGACCCCCCAATAAAAGGGTAAAAGAGAGACAAGATATCTTCCCACAATGTGTAATCACCTGCAAACATGGTAAATTTTTGAAGACAAAACATAATCCAATGTCTACAAACAATGTTTCTCCCCTTAGGAAGAAGATACATCATGTACAAATGCAAGAATGCTTCCCATTCTAGATAGGAATTAGGAGGAATCCATATGTATGAAGATTGTGTCTCTGAAATCTGCTCATATGTTGCCAAGCTCTTGGATGATGAAGATGATGCCACAATCCAATCAGGTACATACCCAATCACAACAAACTGTGACAAACCAGGAACCAATGGAAATTGATCTTGAACAAACTTTGAAGACGAACATGAAGTGACAATAGTTGATCCATGACTATCATCAAATAGGAGAGATAAACCCTCAAAATTTTCCTCCAAATCTGAAATGTGAGACTCCACAAACAAAGAAGCAATTTCTGTCAAATAGGAATCCCAATCGGGAAGACTATCAGATACCTGTTGCAATGAATCACTAGAAGTACTCAATGACTCATCAACAAAAGATGAAGAATCAGGAACCTTTGAAGCATCTACAGTCTCCTCCAAAGGATCACAAGCATGGGTTATCAACTTTGAAGAATGAAGAAGCACATTGGAGTTGGAAAGAGGATCTTCAAGAGATGGAGAAAAATCATGGTCTCGATACACCTCTCTAATGTGAGTCCAAAGAGCATGAGGACATTCAAAGTGAATAAGTGTCTCCAAAATGTCATCATTTACATTTTCAAAAATAACTCTAAAGACTCTAGCCCTAAGGCCTTCCCTAAAATTTTAATACAAATAATTTTAATATATAAAAACTTTGATGTGGTCGGCTCTTTAAAAGAGTAGTACAAGATTTTTATATTAATATAAAATCTGTCGTTAAAAAAACACTCGTACCATAAGACTTTGATGCCGAATATTCTAATTCTTTAAAATTGCCGATGTGACTAGCAGACCTGGTTGTGGAGAGGACAAGGATGATGTGCCGAGTTCAGACCAAGGACGATGATGTCAGCTCCGACTTGACCACAGAATCTCGATTAAATCTGTAGAATTTTAATAAAATCCCGACAACAAAAGTATTGCCCGATATAATATGCCGTCCAATAAATAATATTTGCCACAAAATTTTTCAATGAATATTTTGCCCAATAAAATAAAATACGCAGAAATAATTTTTTTCTGCGAAAAATAAATGTCGACTTGGGGGTTGTACAACCTGTCCAAGGAATTTTTTTTTGCCTTAGAAATAAATTTTACCGAAAATGGACGTATTGGCAGTCAAAATTCATCTGCGAGGCCTTCTGAGCGCAATGGTGATGCAGATCTGGGCTCAAAGTGCTCCAAAAAACCTCTTGGATCAACTACTTTTCACACTTTTTCAAACCCTTGTAGATCTAACAAAACATAACCAAATTTGACGAAACGAAAGGCAAACTTGATTTTCTTCGACGCTTTGGATTCAATCGTGAGGTCAATGAAACCTCAAAATGCACCCAACAAAATCTTCAAGCCGACATGAAACCCTCGAATCTGGGAAGGAATTTGCAACACTAGGGCTCTGATACCATGTAGAAGTTTATGGTGAACTCCTCAAACACCCCAGAATCACCTGCAAGACAAAATAACTTCCACAAGAGAGAAATGGTAGAAATATTATGCTATCATTAAGATGCAAGAATGCCAAATTGAATATAACAAAGTACATATGAATCCTTGCTTATATAGGCAAGGTTGAGATGTAGTAGTTAATATGATGTTGACATGTGTTATGATCTAACATGTGACAACATGAGAACCCTAACTAACTACCTAGGGAATGATGAAGTGGTAGAGATAAGTTCTAGAAAAGACAACTCATCTTCTAGAAGAAATCTTATCTCCTACAAACATGGAAAGGGTAATGACCCCATTATTAAATGATTTATCTAATAATGAAACCTAGGACTTAATTAATTAAATATTATGCCTAACTAAACTTATGTAAGTGTAATTAAATAATTAATTACACCAACAAGGACCTTACCAAGTTGTTGAGATATTGGGAGAAAAAGCATTCAGGTTGAAGACTTTAACAAGAGAGGATATCCCGTTGCCCGTCAACGGGCAATTCTTGAAACATTATTTCCAACCTTGAGTTCCTGAGTGGGACTTACTTGTACATAGTTAGATTAGTTTCCTTGAGTTTTGGTTTGCTTTCCTGCTTTGGCTTTGGTTAGTTTAGTCGTCTTTACTTTCTTTGTTTGGTTTGTTTTTGTTTTCGTAGATTAGTTTGCTTTCGTTTTGCCTTGCGTTTTGGTGTGCTTAGGTAAGTTTGAATAAGAGGGATTCCCATTTTGCGAAAAGGTGGTGTTGCTTACACGCACACGCTGGATTGATCTCACCCGGTTATGTTATGTATATTCTTTGGACAAATATTTGTGGAAAGCCTTCAAGTCCGAGGATTAGTTGTCTCTAGAATATCCTAAGGTTAAGGTTAGTACTTAACTGAAAGGGGAATCGTCTATTATATCTTGATTTTAAAATCTTGCAGTTACTACATCTCACACATTTAATAAGTTCTCTGAGTCACGATCGTTTCCAAGGAGAAATCATGGTTAAACTAAAGTCTTACTTCAGCGCCACTATAATACTCAAGCCCATGTGAGCTTCAATGCTTACAAGCCAAAGTGTAGAAATTTGTGAAAAGAAAAGAATATCAAAATAAGTAAAAAGAAAATGAGAAAAGATCAAAGCACTTGGCTACGGGTGTGCGGACATCTCTACAGGCGTGCAATCAATAAACACAAGAAAATAAATTGCCGGAAGTAGAGCAATCTCCATGAGATTATAGCTGATAACCTCATCGGGTCTATGGACGCTCGCTGGCAGCGAGGCTCTATCCAAGGATGCTTTTGGAGTTAAGACCAATTATACAAGAAAGCCATGATGAAACCAAAGAGACTTAGCAGGGATGGCACCCTAGATGGTCCCAAGTACAGACCAAACGCGGACTTGTATTTAGGCTGGACTGGACCCAAATAGGCAGGCCCTAGGGGCTGAATCAGTAGCACAAGACATATACATATATTAGCTCACTCGATTCAAAATGTGTCAATACAAAAACCTTATCATATTTATCTATTAGAAACTCTCTACCATTACTCAAGTGGATTGTGGAAATACCATGTCTTAAATAAAATAAAATCTGATTTTAAATCTTGTTATTGATACTTCTTGGCTTCTAGAATAAAAGTACACCTTGTCCAAAAATTAGAAATTCTCTTATAATATTAAGCCTTATCACACTTGTTATAACTCACATTTAATATATTTGTAAAAGAAAGATATAATACAAATAATCGTAAACATTTACAATAATTCAAAGGTGCTTTCAAACCCAACGTCACCAAGTCCTATAATGTTTTAATTAAATCTGAGGTCTGAAATGGAAAGGCATTATGCTTCGGTCTTCATGAGCAACAACTCAAACTTCTTACCATCCTTTGTGAAGGTGAATATGTTCTTTTGCTCATTATGGATTGCTTTGTTTTCATTACATGACCTGCCCAACAAAACATGCATGTAGGATTCACATTGCAGCATATCTCATCCAAATACCCTCCAATGTGGAATGCAACCTTGCAATGTTTTGTCATAATGATTTGTTATTCCTTATACAAGCAAGATATTGTATATGGTGCAGTATGTGTAACAATTTTTAACTCCAATTCGTAAACCATTTTTGTTGAGGCCAAGTTATATGAGTTGCCTCTATTAGTTATCAACTTGACCAATTGATTGGCACTTGGTGCAAAAGATACTCTTTCTGAACAAGAGTTAATTCTCCTTTCTGGTTAGTTTGAGCAATATTTTTTGCATCAAGTTTTGTCGGTTCTTTGGAGTTGCACATTTTTTTTCACTCTTGCCTCCTTTGGCCTTTGTTATATGCAATTGCTTCTCCAAATGACCTTGCTTGTACTTGACTTACAACATTCATATGCTTGATGACCTACTTGTCCACAGCTATAGCAGATTCCTCTGAAGTGACCTCCTCTTTGACATCCTCTTGCTTTGCAACTTGAAGTCTTCTCACCTTTTGATCACTATGTGAAACCTGATTTTGCGGCTTCTTTCTATGTGTAGGTATGTCTTCTAGCGCTCTCTCTATTTTCCTTTTTTATCTATTGTTTCCTCTCGCGCTTTGTGTTTTGCACGACAACTTTTCCTTCACTTTGAGTGCTACTTGGTAGGCCTCTTTTCTGAAATTTATGTTAAGCAAACATGATTTATCTTGAATTGAAATTCACAGCCCATTGACATACCTTGAAACTTTCTCCTCATTGTTGTCTATGTGACCATCCCAAATGTTGAGTTAATACAACCCCTTCGTGTATTCTTTTACGAATGTCTTTGTCTAGTACAAATTTTAGAGCTTCTTGAATAGGTCCATTGTGGCATGAACTTTCCCTTGAGCTTCCTAACCATGCTGTACTTGTAGTAATATTTTGTCTTTCTTAACACATTCACTTTGCACAAAGTCCTACCACAATGCAACACGTCTCTTCAACTATGTGCCCATGTACTTGATTCTTCGGGTTTCCTTGATTGATTCAAACTTGAAATATTTCTCGAACTTTGTTATCTAGTCTATTAGTTCTTCTAGATTTAGATTTTTTGAGTAAGTTGGGAGATCAAACAGTTTGCTTCCAACTTTAGTTGTGTCCCTTGCAGGCCTATCCTCTTCAATGACTCCTCAAAGTCTAGGTCTACTGGTTTGGTTGTAGCTACATCTTTCCACTCATCCTTGCTAATGTCCTTACAACTGCTCGTTTGCACAATCTCCATGATGTCAAGTCTTGTTTGGATGGCTCTTAACACATCAGCAAAGTTTGCCACATGAACTGCTTTGCCACCTTATTTGTTTCCTACTTCTTTTCTTCCTCTATAGAAATAGCTCCTTTAGTCCACCTATGATGTAACACATACACACAAATGCATTTTGTTATGGAGATCACAAAAATCTTAATCATAGAACTCGACTTTGGCTCTAATACCACTTGACACAAACCACAAGTGGGTCAAATGTACAATCGCCAGACAATTGCCTAGAGATACACAACGAAAGTGCAAGAAAGAAAGAATAATGAAGAATTGGGAAAACAAATTCAAGATATTTACTACAGAAGATAAGTGCATTCTATGGGCCACTCCAAATTTGATGGAACCTAACCAATCTACATTACCTAGCCCAATGAGAACAATCAACTTACCCTCAGGGACCCTGTGGTATGGTTTATCCCCTTTTTATACCAGCCCAACTATGTCTAAGAACCACCATATTCTCACCTTCAACTCTAATACTTACCATTCATCTGCTCCACTTAAACCATTAAAGTTAGCTGCGAGTGACACTTGGTCTTCTAACAACATGCAGATAACAAAATATTTGAGCTTCCTGCTCCACCTATCTGTAACCAAAACTTCAAGAAACCTCACACTTTGCTTCCAACTGACATCATATGCTTTAGCTTCCAGCTGAATATACACTTCACCCCCTTTCTAGCTGACTATATGCTTCTCACATTCTCTTTTTAGCTGACCTATGCTTCATTCTCTAGTTGACTGTATGCTTCACATTTCAGTGGACTGTACACTTCACTCTTTGGTTCTGCAAGGTTTGTCTCCATCAGCACCCATGCAAGAATCTAATTTAGCCTGTATGTGCCACCGATGTCACAGCCAAATGATCTTCGGAGTCTACGTCGCAAGGTTTGAATTCAAGTTTGACTTTGACAACAATAAAATTCAGATGAAATTCGATAAGGGAAAAAAATTGAAATTTTTTTTTGCCTTCTATAAATTTGATTAAAAAAAAAATATAAATAATAAACTGATAAAAATAAAACTATATTATGTTAACTTTGAAATAGATTAGTAAATCTAAAAACATTATATATTTATAAATCATAATAATATATATTTAAAAAATTAATTTAAATAATATTAATATATAAATAATAATTATATTATAATAAAAATCTAATTTAAACATTTTAAAGTATTGAGTACAAAAGAAAACTAATAAACAAATGACATTATTTAAAAAACAAAAATATAAAGAAATCAAATTTTATTTTAAATTTGATCTGTTGATGTTATAGCAGCTATGGGCTGCACTTCCTTTGCACGAATTCCAAGGAGAAGTGCATGAATTAAATGAATAGCCATTCAGCTATTTAATTCATGACTATAACATTTATTAAATGGAGAGGGCCGACCCTATATGATACGCTTATCTTGACTTTCACTTGGGCCGACTTTATTTATAATTTGTTATTTATTATATTACTCGAGAAGGCCGACCTACCTTGAAGAGGCACCTCTCTTGTATATATATTGTCATTGTAAATCATTCATTCAAGTCAAGTAAATTCACACTTAAGAGCAAAATTCGCACCTTCATAGCAGCAGCTTGGTTTCAAGGAAGATCTCATATTCATTTGTATATCTTGCATCTAGGAGAGGTGCGATTTCTTTGTATCAAGTTTTGGCCATTGTTGGGCCTAAGTTGTAAGCAGATTTCTGCTCTTGTTCTACTTTATATAAGAGATTCATTTGTTGGGTTTTTCTCCCTCAAGAGGAGGGTTTTCCCAGGGTATCTTGTTGTGTTCATTGTCTTATATGTTGCAATATTATTAAGTGCTTTCATTGTTTAATCTGATCTAAGAAACACTAACATGGTATCAGAGCGGGTTTGAAAAAGATCGTGATCAGATTTGTTTTGCAGCACTCACTTTAATCTTTTTCAGTCTATCTCCTAATTCAAATTTCAAGATGGTGAACGGTCTGAAAATCGAGGATAGACTCGAAGGAATTTCGAACTACACATCATGGAGGTTCAGAATCATGCTCACATTGGAAGAGAATGATTTGGCTGAGTTTGTGAAATCAAAAGTTCCAGAACCTGAGGAGGAAGAAGAGAAGTTGCAGTGGAGGAAGAAAGATACTAGGGCAAAGAAAGTGTTGGTTGATTCCTTCAAAGATCATATTGTTCCAATTGTCTTCAAGTTGGATACCGCAAGGGAGATGTTCAAAACATTGGAAGAGATGTATGAAATCAACAACACCAGTCGTGCCCTAACCTTGAAGCAACAACTACTTCACATTAAGATGGCGGAAGGAGAGTTTGTCATCGACTACTTCATGAAGAATTCCGAATTAAGAGATCAACTCTCTACCATCGGTCATATTGTTGATGACAAGGATTTGACCATGTTGGCTCTTAATGGTCTTCCTTCATCTTGGGAGTCTTACATTCAAGGAATTAATGCGAGATCGAAACTTCCCAAGTTTGATCGATTAAGGGCAGATTGCATTCAAGAGGAGTCGAGGTTGGCGGTTAGAGGCATTGGTCAAAGTTCAAAGAATGAAAATTTACATGTTCTCACCTCTCATTCATCGAAGAAGGGAAAAGTTTGGAAGAAAGGATTCTTCAAGAGGAATCGAGATAATGGGTCAGATGGTGCTCCTCCATTCAAGAAGAAGTGGGACCTCTCTCGTGTTCAATGCTTTAAATGTGACAAATTTGGTCACTATGCGAAGGATTGTCCTACCAGGCCTAATCAACATGCTTCATTTGCGGATGTGATTGAGATCTCTCCCCAAAATGACTCTAGTGAATTTCTACTCTAGTCATGGGCCTATGTTCAAGCTGTGAAGGTTGTGTACTAAGCGCAAGAGCAACATATCATACGGTGTCCACCCTTCAGAATATTTAAGAGATAAGTATTCTTTGTTTTTTGATTGTATTTACTATTCTAGGCTAAAATTCAATTTGTTGAGTTATGCAAATCTGACATTATTTACTTAGGATTATGTGTGACCAGTAAATAGTAATCACTGTGATAAGATTCTTTAGATTTATTCATTGCAAGTAGGATCATGCTAATTTGTGAAGATTGTCTTTTGTTTTGCTGAGAAATTGAAAGAAAGACATGTCATGATTGATGAATTAAGTATCTATTACTCAAGAGATTTTGAAATCCATGAGATAAGTATTGGATGGTTGAATAATGTTCATGAATTGTTTTTGTAATTATTAATTCATGCTATAACATTGAGATAACCTGAGCATCAAGCAATCTGCATCTGGAAAGATTGGATATCGAAGTCATACCGAAAGAAGAAATGATCAAGCTTGGAGTCATAGCTTGCAATCATTGGACTACATTGATGACAGGAGATATCTCTCGAAGACAAAGTACCTTTCAGGTCGTCATTGTGTTCAAACTGTGAAGGGTACGGATTGATCTGAGCTCAAGTACAACGTATCACACTATGTCCAACATTTGGACCTATCAGAATAGTGAAAAAGATAAGTATTCTTTGGTTTCTCAGTTATATCATTTATTTATTCTTTGGATCTTGTAATTAAGAGAGATAGTAGATTCTCTTGAATTGTGATGTGTTCACTAACATAAGATCTTTGGAAAAATTTCATTCATGATATAACTTGTACGATTCTAATCTTGATATTTCCTTGGATAATTATGGACTGTTAGTAATCTCTATCTAAAATGCTTCCTGGACAGGTTTAGTGGGAAGAAAATGATAAGAGATTACTTAGTGATGAAAAGCTTGAGGCATCTTGTGAAGAAATCATGTCAACCAAAGAAATGATCAAGAGGGAGTAAACACTAGAGGGACTGAGTTGGTGGCTAGAGGGAGTACATCTCTAGAAGTCTTCTTTGCAATCTCTGAAGCCAGGATCAAGAGGGAGTTCTATGACTCACTGAGAATAAGTAAGGGTTGCAGTGTTGCAAGGCCGGATGTTAAATTATTGAAGTACCTCTTCAGCAGTTGGGTTCTGAATTGCTCAAATCAACCTGGATCGGTAGTTCTGCAAACCTATTCAGAATAGAGTGATCTGGGATGTGGTCGAAAAGGACAACCATGAATCTCTACTGAGGTGTGCGTTGGAAACCATTTCTCTAAAGGCAAGCATTGCAGACAATGAGGTCAAGTGGTTGATGCAAGAGATTGAAGATTTAGAGGGAAGATGGTTGTGTTTCTCTAGATGCTGTTTCAGTTGAGGCCTGCGATGATATCCTGGTTCAATAGGAAGCAATCTTTTGTGGGACTGAGTACAGCAAAGGCTGAGTACATTACAGATTGTGTGGCAGCTCGTAGCTTCGAAAGTTCCTTGCAAGATTGGTTGAACAATCATTGAAGCCAACTGTCATCCTTTATGTTAATCAAAGCTTTGAGAAGCTTTTTGTCTTTCCATGGGTTTCATGATAAAGTAAGCATACCACTATATCAGAGATATGGTATTCAGTTGAGGTATATCAACACTGATGAGCAGATGGCAGTCATTCTCATCAAGCATTTGTTGGGATAATGGTTGTGTACCTTCGAGACAAGCTTGATATGGTGGAGAATGAAGTCCTAGCTGAGAGGGAGTCTTAGTATCAGTGTTACTTTGTTTAATGAGTTCTTCTTTGAGAGAAGTTCGAGGTGAAATCCCTTGATAATGCATTTCTCTATTGAGAGAGATTTGAGGTGCAAGCCCTTGTTTCCACCCTCTGGGAGAGCCATGGTGGATGTCATGTGTGTGACTCCATGACAGCATCACGTGAGGGAATCCGTGATGATTTTTTTAATGCATTTCTTTTTGAGATTTGAGGTGAAAGCCCTTGTTTCCACCCTCTGGGAGAGCCATGGTGGATGTCATGTGTGTGACTCCATGACAACATCACGTGAGGGAATCCGTGATGATTTATTTATGCTTGTGTATCACCCTCTGGGAGAGCCATGGTGAAAGTCACATTGAGGTGACAACATCACATTAAGTGATGAGCACTTGTTCATACCATCTATGGAGGTAGCCATAATGGTTGATATCACGATGAGGTGATATTCTATTTTGTTTTCATTCTGATATGATGTGTCTTGTGTAGGTGGAAGTTCATCCCTAATTGAGAGGGAGTGTTGATGTTATAGCAGCTATGGGCTGCACTTCCTTTGCACGAATTCCAAGGAGAAGTGCATGAATTAAATGAATAGCCATTCGGCTATTTAATTCATGACTATAACATTTATTAAATGGAGAGGACCGACCCTATATGATACGCTTATCTTGACTTTCACTTGGGTCGACCTTATTTATAATTTGTTATTTATTATATTACTTGAGAAGGCCGACCTACCTTGAAGAGGCGCCTCTCTTGTATATATACAAGGTCTTCTTGTCATTGTAAATCATTCATTCAAGTCAAGTAAATTCGCACGTAAGAGCAGAATTCGCACCTTCATAGCAGCAGCTTGGTTTCAAGGAAGATCTCATATTCATTTGTATATCTTGCATCTAGGAGAGGTGCGATTTCTTTGTATCAAGTTTTGGCCATTGTTGGGCCTAAGTTGTAAGCAGATTTTTGCTCTTGTTCTACTTTATATAAGAGATTCATTTTTTGGGTTTTTCTCCCTCAAGAGGAGGGTTTTCCCAGGGTATCTTGTTGTGTTCATTGTCTTATATGTTGCAATATTATTAAGTGCTTTCATTGATTAATCTGATCTAAGAAACACTAACATGATCTCTATTCCTATGTATGGTAAATCATAGGCGGTGTAGATTATAGTCACTGACAATAGATTTTAGAAACTTAATTCCAGGTCTTTCTTGTTTTTGGTGGTGGATATTGATATCACAAATCAAGTCATGTATTGAGGTTTGTTGTGTGGTTGACTTACAAGTCTGCGGATTGTGGGTAAAATGTGTCTGCAGATCAAGTCAAGAAATTCGAAAGGTCTTAGATTTAATACCTCAACTTGGGAAGGCATCATAGCTGAAGTTCAAAATTCTGCCCTAATACAAATGTACGGCATGTGGGCTCCTCTATTGCTCCTCCATCTTGGAGGTCCTGACACCAACACCGCATATTCAACTGCTGAAATGAACTCTGGATCAGACACGGTTTGATTATGATTTATCAAGTATCAGTGGCAGGCTATGTCGTGTATCTATCTTCATTGCAAGGATATATGCTAGCTTTTGCCATTCTTATTTTTATTGCAGGTGCAACCAAATATGGAGAAAGAACTCTGGGCGTATGAATTTTTCTGCAGACTTGAACGATTTTTATTTATTTTTAATAAGTTCGCCGATTTTTGAATTTCTTGGCCGAAATCCGGCGAATCCTATGACTTAGTTCATAGTAATGTTGTAGATTAATTAGGCTCACAAACACCCACAACCAACACTATACATAAAAACTCACAACGCACACTTCAAACCAATACATAGCTAGTCTACTGTGCAAACTAACCAAAACAGAGCAAAATGAAAGGAAACTTGTTTTGGGTGACAGAAGTTTGCTCAACACTAGTATGCTCTTGCATCAGAAAGCCAAAGAAAAGGGCAAGGTGTGAGAAGAAAAAATGGAGTAAGTTATGAAGGTCAATCTTCAAACCAACATGAAGAGATTAGAAGATGGAACAATATGTTATCCAAGAGTATGGACAATGCATTTTCAAAGAAATCTGTTCAATCAGTTCTATTAGAGTTGATGCTTCTCTATCACTAGCCAAAGAATGGATTGTGAAATAGCAAAGGGCTGCTGTCAATAAAATGTTAATGATAGGTTTCTTGTAGCATAACATTTATTGGTGTCTTTCTCATGTTGCTTTGGGAAACCCTATAATTAGTAAAATGTTCATGCTATGTAGTTCTTTTTTAAGTATTGTAAAATAAGTTTACAAATATGGCTCAAAGAGCAACAGTAAAACCAAGGATACTAATAATATGTCCAAAATATAACAAAACAGCTCCAAGGTTTAAAGCCATTATAGATCAAGCACAAAAATGTATACTGAATAACAACATATTCATAAACTAAGCATAATATCCACCAAAACTGAGCCAATCATCAAATGTCATCTTCAATATCAAATGTCATTTTCAATTAAACATTAGGCAGCATCATTTCTTTCTTTAGTTTAGCATCAACCATATCTTCAGCTCCAGTGAACCTTCTGATCTTCTTTGCAAGGTCACCAAGTGTGTACTTAAGGCATTTTCTAACCCACTACTCTGGAAAAGCAGAAATAGAAACATTATCAAAGGCACCCAAATCATGAACTATAAACACATTATCTGAATCAGCTTCAACAGCAACTCTCTTTAAATTTGCTTTTATTAACCAGATGAGTAACAATTGCTGTCTTGATCTCATCCTTCTATTAGCTCCACCTGTTCACATACTTGCAAATATATCAAGAAAATAGTGACTTTTGGGGACAAGTCAGCAACAAATCTACTTTTTCCTTGGGAAACATGCAAGTTCCCATTGGACCTTAAAATCCATTAATTTGAGTAGACAAAACAAGCTAGACCCTCTTAAACAATTTACTCAACTTAATTTCAGATTTCTCAAACAACCAAAAATAATTCCCACAGAGTAATAGACTAAACACTAGCCCAGTATGATCAAACAACCTTTCCATATGGACATTCAAAGAAGAGGTACTCAAAGGACCCACAAACAAGACACACATTCTTACGAGACCCACCCACAGGTAACATCTGCATAATAAAAACCTTCTAAAAAAAGACTTTTTAGGTTCAATGCAACTGGACCAGAAGTTGCCAAGCCTGGTTATCATTTACACTCCAAAGGGAGTTGAAGTGTTCATGGAACTTGCCAACCTTAGAAAGTAAATCATAAACATTCTTAACAGTAGCATCTAAAAGCTTATCACCATAGCTCCAATAAAAGTTGTCCCAAAGTCTTAAATTATAATTATTCTCTAACATAGGATGATCAAACATGTAGAAGCAATCAAGGAATAAATCCTTTTTTGAGTCAAAGCAAATTAAACATATTTTTGAGAGTAATCCAAGGGATAACCCCATTCTCATTGATAATATGGCTAAAGACTTCAATACTTTTCTTAAACCAATTAGGAGCAGAGAATCCCCTATGAAGAGCAAGGGGTTCACCTTCACTTTCAATAGATTACCAAGTAGATCTGAAAGGATAGAAGGGATTTTTTTTTGTATCTTTAACATTCCAATCTACCACAATTTTTTTAGCTTTCTTCATGGAACCAAAAACAACTAATCCCCTAACATGATTGCTAAAATTGTCAAACAGCAAGACAACAAGACCAATAACTTTCCTCATTGGTTTACCTTTAGGAAAACCACCTTCAATATTATTTCTAATTGGTAATTTTTAGGGTTCAAACTCATGCTAAAGAAACACCTTGCAGAAAAAGATTCTTAAGCCCCAGACCACTTTCCAATCTAGGTTTGTAACAAAAATCCCAGTTAACAGCATGTCTTTTCTTACCACCTTTACCATTAGACCATAGATAAGATTTAATCAATTTCTCAAGCCGACTCATATGAGAAGTGCATATTAACCACGAAGAGGAGAAAAAAAAATTAAAATAATTAAAAAAAGCTTTTAAACCTAGAAGCTTCTAGTAATAGACAAAATATTAGCATGCCATTTATAAAACTTCTTAACAACTTTATCCATCACCCATGCCCACTTACGTTTTAATGAAGGAGAGAGATAAATGAATTCCAGGGTATCTAACCTGTTTACAAGGTTCTCTCCACTCCCATCCCTTACCGACCAACCAATCAGGAGTACATTTTCCAAGATAAAAGATTTGTGAAAAACAATCTTAGACCCAGAGGCAACACAATAACAATCTAACCTGTTTTGTAAATTTGCAAAAGTTTCCTCCTCTAAAACAGGTAATAAGGCTGTATCATCAACAAATTGGTATTCAATCAATGATTCATTATTAGGAAGAGAAAGACACTTGACAAGAGGACCCAAATTGAAATGCCTTAACACAAAATGAATAGCCTTGGCAGTAATAACAAAAACAGAAGGAACTAGAGGGCAGCCTTGCCTTATAGCCTCTGGAGATTAAAATAGCTAAATAGTACACTAGTCACACTAATTTGAGCATTAGCATCATTAAACAAAATATTTACAATTCTGTAAAACGAATATCCCAAAAATTTCATGATTAACAAGATAAAATCCCATTCAATTCTGTCATAAGTTTTTTCAAAATCAATTAAT
The DNA here is from genome assembly GCA_007115665.2 of Sequoiadendron giganteum. NCBI lineage: Eukaryota > Viridiplantae > Streptophyta > Pinopsida > Cupressales > Cupressaceae > Sequoiadendron > Sequoiadendron giganteum. The sequence continues at coordinate 121,283,878 of CM021104.1, read as the reverse complement.
GCCATATAGACATCTTGCCTAGAGTCCTTACTCTAGCACATTCCTTCCTAGCTTGTAATATGATTTTCTAAGTTGGATCTATCTTTAACAAAACCAGTTTGAGTAGGGCAAATAATAGAGGCAACAGGACTTTGAGTCTGATAGCAATCATCTTACCAAAATTTTTATAAGACACATTTAGTAAAGTAATAGGTTTCCAATTTTTAACTAGAGAAGTAACACCATCTTTAGGAATCAATGTAATGATGGTCTTGTTAATCTCTCTTCCTAGAGTGCCAATATCAATAGTGTTATTATAAAGCTGCAATAGAATTGGAGAAATCTAGACTTTGTTAAGCTTATAAAATTTTGCAGAAAAACCATCATAACCAGGAGTTTTATCATTGCTCAAAGACTCAGTGACCTTAATCTCCAAAGAAAAGGCAACTCTAACGTCAGTGCATCTAAGACATTAACTTTCTCAGGGATGATCTTCTTAATAACCTCTCTGCCTTTAAGAATCATAGAGTCCTTCCCTTAAAAAACAAAAGGTTTTTATATAATTCCATAAACACATTTCTAACAATCACATCATCTTCAATCAACCTCCCATCAATATTCAAACCAGAAACCCTTTCTCTAGAATATTTTGCTTTCAAAAGCTAAAGAAAAGTTTTGACCCCTTATCACCCAGTTTTAACGAATTAAGCCTAGACATAAATTTGGCACCTTTGGCTTTCTAAACATTGTCACTTCTAATCCCGTGCTTGAGAAATGCAACCTTCTCTTGCAAAAGATGATCAAAGTGGCTAGCTTGCAACTTCTCTTCTGCATTAGAAAGGTCAAAATGGAGACTCTTGACAAGGAAGATCTCTTCCTAGCAATATTTTTACCCACAATCTTAAAAAATTTCTGAACAGACTCAACAATCACAGACCAATTAAAGATACGATATTTACCTTTACCATCAGCTAAACGAATATTCCACAAGCTTTGAATACCATAAATGCAAGATTTTTCTTTTAAAAAGTCTCTGAAAGGCTGATTTAGGTTGCAACACAGTTTTCAAAATCAAATGAACAACCAATTGGATGGTGGTTAGATGGAGAAACAAGAGAAACATTTACCACATTTCTATCACTGTAGATAGGAAATTTGAAAAAACAATCCTATCAAAATAAAGCCTATCCAATCTAGAGAAGGCTCTTATTTCCTTTTTGCATATTAGACCAAGTAAACCACACACTTTTACTGCCTTTGAAAGGGCCAACCGGGTTAAACTTCCTTACAAGGTTAGACCAGAAGAAATATTCATTTCCTTTCCAGGCAAAATTAGTGCCTCCACATTTATCTTCCCTACTTTCCACAACAGTAAAAGTCACCTCCAAAAATCCAACGTACTTTAGGAAGACTTGAAGACAACCATAAGTTATAACAATAAGTCAGACCTGGCCTTATAGTCATTGGGGGCATATGCATCATACTCCAAATTCTCTCCATTTCATAGACAACATTCAAGCAACTCCAGGGTAAGGCGAAAAACCCTTCTCAATCACCTTATTCATCCAAGTTTTTGCTTGTCAAATAACAGTTCCACCTTGACCTTATGGTGATAAGCATAATAAATCAAATGAAGCCAAATAAATTTTAGTGCATGATCAAGAGAAAAACCAATAGACTTAACTTCTTGCAAACGTAGTGTTGGAACACCTTTGCTGTTGCACCAAAAGATTGACTTGAATCCGAAGGGAGACGTTGGCGATTAGTCCAACAATCCCCCCCTTAGCATCATCCGAGGGGATTTGAACCCGTGACCACGACTTTGATACCATTTCTTGGAACACATTTGTCATTGCACCAAAAGATCAACTTGTTAACACGTGATACAAACGCTAGAGATAAACGGATCCACGTGAGGCGGTTAGTCTATGTCCCAGGGAGATGCTGGTGATTATAGTCCAACACGTAGTACATCCAAATTATTAATAGATTTACAAAGAGTTCTAATGGAAAATATTCTCTCATAAGCTTCTATACCTCAGTCCAACTGACCATTTTCATTGAAGAAAATAGAATATTAGAGATTGGAAGGGCCTCCCTTTCCTTTGCATAGATTTTCAAAGATAGGGTGGAGCTTAGTCCCTTTTTTGAGACTATCATTAGTACAAACTAGGGACTTAGGCAATATTATTCTCATCATCACAAACCATAGAGTTAGGATCAACCTTGCCTTTATCCTAGGGTGGAGCTTAGTCCCTTTTCTGAGACTATCATTAGTACAAACCAGGGGCTCAGGCAATATTATTCTCATCATCGCAAACCAGAGTTAGAATCAACCTTTCCTTTATCCTCAACAAAATGTTTGGGCCTTTTAGTAGAAGGTTGCTTGGCAACTTTATCTATTAATTTAGGTTTATTTTGACAAGCCTCCATTAAAGGAGGAATAGGAAAAATCTTTCTTTTTAATGAATCATCAGCAACCATAAACTTAGGGCAAGAAATAAAAGGAGGTTCATTAAGAATATTCTCATTATTATTACTTGGTCCAATAAGGACAAAAGCTCTGCTCATACCTTCTTTGTTAATAGTCATTAATAGGAGCCATGGTAGAAGAATCCACAACTTTATTAACCTTTTTTCCTCCCTAACGTGTCTACCATTATTTTTAAGATTAGGCTGGTTCATCCTTACATGGCCATCTTTTATACAATAAAAGCAAGAACCTGAAGCTCCCAAACTATTGATTTTACAGCAAACATCTTTACCATGCAATGGGAATACAATACTATCTTGACATTCCTTAGAAATATCCAAAGAAATAAGAACCCTGAGATTCATATGGGGCAGAGAAGACTTGTATTCTCTATTTTAACCACCTCTCCTAATGGTTTTAACAAATGGGATAGCAAAAACCAACCATTAGGAGGAATGTCATAGACTTCAATTCACCTCAGGGAAGAACAAAAAATAACTTAATACCTCTAATGTCCCTATTTTAGCCTTACGCTCTTCGGTGACTGATAGCGTATTTCCGGAAGCTTGTAGGCTTGTCAGAGGTAAAATTAGGGTTTTCTATTTTATAGGGGTTCTGAAGCATTTTTGAAGGTTTGCATGTAAGAGTTTTTGATGCATGTCTGGTGGAGTTTTCTAGGTTTTAGGAGAGCTTCAGAATGGTGTAACATGCATCTCCATCCGACAACCTTTTCAGACACTTACTATTTATAGTAAGTCATGATGGTTGCTCGGTCTGTGCTCAAAAGATATTTGAAAACACTTACTATTTATAGTAAGTCATGATACTGCTAAGTTGGTGTTCAAAGTTTTGGTGTAATTAAATGTTTTGTACCTTGTCCTAGGTCATAATTACACTTTAGTTAAGTTTACTTAGGGACCACATAGGAGTTGTTGGAGATTTTCCACCTTTGGTGGACTTATCTTCTTATTACTTTATCACCTCCACCTTTCATGGACATATCATGTGATTAGGGTTCCACCTTTTGTGGTAGATCCACTATTTGTGGTGGTTATCACATTATCACCTTTCCACTTTAGGTGGAGTGATAGCTTTTCATTGTTGTCTCATGTCATAAGATTACGACACTTGTCATAATCTTATGCACTCCTATGTTCTCACTTTGACTATATAAACAAGGGGTCTCTCATTGTAAAATAAGGCAATTCCATTATCATTGACATTGAATACAGTTTATTCTTGTCATATTATTTTCTCTCTTCTTTGTGCTTTCTATTTGGTCCATAGATCTTGGCATCTATAGCCAATTTTAACATGGTATCAGAGCATGTTTAATTCTAACATGGTATCAGAGCGGGTTGGGTGCCATTGGAGAGTCTATTTTTGAAGAGAGGTACCAGATTTGGGGAGGTTCAATTTTTGGCTCTTTATTGCAAGTTTATATCGGAGCTTGCTGGTGCAAATCTAAGCTCATCATTGCATCTGGAAGGTTCGAGAAAGTCGATTTTGCCTTTTGTTTCGTCCAAATCGGACATATGAGGCCAAATCTATGAGGGTTTGAAGTTGCATTGTGGTTGCCAGATCCAGAAGGTAGTTGCATTTTTGGAGCATTTTGGGTCAAATCCGACCCTGCCATCGCGTCCAGAAGGGCCAAAAACCCTAAGATCAACTGTCCAATCGTCCAAATCGGAGCAAGTCATTCGGTGAGGCAAAAAAATTTTGCCCGGAGAGCTGTACGGCCCCCCAAACGTCATAATGATAGTGCTGGTACGATTTCAAAAAATAAATTGAACTATTTCAAAAATTTCATTTTTTTTTCGAATAAAATTTTGTCAGTCTTTTTTGAAAAATATTGAAAAAAAAAAAATTCAAATAAAAGAAAACGAAAAAAAAATTTAAAAAAAATTAGAAGTCTACAACGCAGACTATTGTAGGTACTTTGCGTACCAGTAGGGTATCGCGTCGGCCAGCAGCCGCCACGTGGCAAGGGCAGGAGACCCCACCACCGTGGCCCATTCCTCCAACCGGCCAGCACAAAAATCCGGCAATGCAAAATCTGGCTTGGTCAAAGAATTCCGACATCATCTTAGAATATTCTGGCAGCGAGCGAATATTCCGTTAGCCAATAGAATATTTCGACAACATTTTCTGGCCAGGGGTGTTTTTTTCAGCGACGGGCACCAAACCGTCAAATTTAATCGATCGGATTTCTGACGTCATCCCTACGTCAGCGTTTTAAAAAAAAAATTGCCCTCTCACCATTGGGCTTTTTGATTTTGCAGTCCAACTTCGGAAGGCCATATCTTGATCATTTTGGCTCCTTTTTTCGAGCAATTTTTTTTTATTTGGGCTAATTTTTCGCGCTCTTCATAGTGGTGGAATCAATTTTTGGTTTTGGCTTTTGGTTTTTCCAGAAATTGCAGATTCTCACAGGTCTTGCTGCTTTGTCCTCATTTTGGGAACTTTGGGAGTCCATAACTTGCTCCTACGATAACAATTTTGAGTGCCGTTTTTTTTGAAAGTGCATGATTTTTCCTGTACTTTCCAATGGTGTGATCAGATTTATCTCATCTACTATAATTTTTTCACTGTGAATTTGAGGCCTATTTTGGCAATTTGCATGTACCAAGATCAAAGTCCACCTTGCTATTTTTGGCAGTGGCAATTGTAAATGCACTAAGTATAAAGTGCCAAATCAGATACTGCTTGGGGGGTTTCTTGATTGAGTGAATTTGGGGGGGTAATCTTTTGCCTTTGTTGGTTTATGTCTCTTGATTGGTCGATTGTGTGACTAAAGTTGAGGAGTTTAAATATGGGAATCAAAATACATCCTGCTGTAATAAGGTTGAATCAATAGAACTTTAATTCTTGGCGAGATGGAATCCTAACACATTGTAGGTGGCTTAATCTTTTGCCATATCTCTATGGGCTAGTTCCTAAACCTTCATCAAAATGGAAGAGAATTGTGTGGGGCTTTAAAACAACACATATCTTGGGATTAATTCGTTGTAATTGTGATATTGATACACTAATGGTCATTGATGGTATTGAGATCCCTCTTGACCTTATGACCAAACTTTGGGAGATGTATGGAGACTAGAATGAACCTCCATTCCCAAAGGATCCTGTTGCAGATTGTCTTGTTCCACTTGTAGAGTTTCGACCTATTGATGATAAAACAGCTAAAACAATTGCTGATTGGGAAAGTTATGGTAGTTTTGATGACACAGAACCTTCTCCTTCTCCTCCTACCGAGACATCTATTGAGACTTCAGTTTCTATGGCTCCTAATCCAGATTTAGAGGGTTCATCTTCTTCATCTATGAGTCAACATCTTGAGGCTGAGGATTCTTGTGATCTAGCATTGGCAGAATCATCTATTGTTGCAGTTGATGATGCTTGTGATTCCACAGTTTGGGTTCCTTGTGATTCAATGCAGTAGGATTTACATTGTCTTCCACATATGGCCACTTTGGATGGCTTTTTGACAGGTATTTCAGACTTGTTTGTGGAGTCTCATCTTGTAGATTTGGGGGACATCATTGATGACATTCATCTTGTCTTTGATGAAGATGATCCTTCTTCAGTTGTTGTAAGGGAACACTCTGACCCTCTTGTTCATTCTCTACATGATCATTCTTTGCAGTTTGACATGAGTGTGGATACTTTTGGACGGCATTTGGAGGAGGCTTCTTTGTCTTTGGAGGGGATATCTTTCTCTTTGGATCATGTTCTACATTCTTCTCTACTAGATGTCGGATTGTACTCTTCAGCAGTGTGGCCTAGAATGCCTGTTTGGAGTGTGTCAACTTTCGACATCGACATGGAGACACTTGAGCATGCTTCAGAGACATCATACATCCTGCATACATCCTTGGTTTTGTTTCTTCCTAAGGGGAGGAATGTTGTTCGGCGAAATTGGATCATCTTCAGCATTCAATGTCGAGCTTCTACCATCATTGCAGGAGACTCAACATTGAGGGGGGGCTGCCTTGTCTCTCTTCTACTTCTCTCTTATGGGGGGGTCTTTTTCCTCACATGGGGTTTTTACCTTCTCATTCATGATTGAGAGCATTTCCATTTTGTATTTCATCTCTCTTTTGGGGAGGAGTTTTTTCCCACTGGGTTTTCTCCTTTTCTCCGTTTGTGAGAGATTGCCTTGCATTTTGTACATGGGTACCTAACATGGCCTAGTTGTCAGGACCCATCTTGCATTGTTTGCATTTGTGTACATTCTCCCTAAGTTGCACTTAAGGGGGGGTGTTGGTGTAATTAAATGTTTCGTACCTTGTCCTAGGTCATAATTACACCTTAGTTAAGTTTACTTAGGGACCACATAGGAGTTGTTGGAGATTTTCCACCTTTGGTGGACTTATTTTCTTATTACTTTATCACCTCCACCTTTAATGGACATATAATGTGATTAGGATTCCACCTTTTGTGGTAGATCCACTATTTGTGGTGGTTATCACATTATCACCTTTCCACTTTAGGTGGAGTGATAGTTTTTCATTGTTGTCTCATGTCATAAGATTACAACACTTGTCATAATCTTATGCACTCCTATGTTCTCACTTTGGCTATATAACCAAGGGGTCTCTCATTGTAAAATAAGGCAATTCCATTATCATTGACATTGAATACAGTTTATTCTTGTCATATTATTTTCTCTCTTCTTTGTGCTTTCTATTTGGTCCATAGATCTTGGCATCTATAGCCAATTTTAACATGGTATCAGAACATGTTTAATTCTAACAAGAAGAAGTTTTGCAAACTTATTATTTATAGCAGTTTTGCTATTTTTGGTAAGTCTATCTTTTAGTAGTATCATTCTAGCAGCAACTCAATCATTTGCAGTTCAGTGTGTTCGATCAGTTTGGCTTTCTGATGGATTTGAAGTTAACTTACTATTTTTGGCATTCGCTATTTTTAGTAAGTCCATTTATAGTAGTGGCATCATCATCAGCTTGGCAAACGTCAGTTTGCTAATTTTAGCAGTTTGTCAGTTGTAGCTTGTGCGTTGCTCTTGGCTACCTCTTTGGACTGAGTTCTATACTTAGTCAATTTTATGTTCTAAAGTTGTACCCCATGCCTAGGCTTGATGACTTCAAGTCGTTTTTAAAAAGGGGACATAAAGGGGTTGATTTGAGCATTTAATATTTATATTAAATGTTTTATTGTGCAACTTAAAGGTGGATGCCTAGAGGATGATAAGTAATGTTTTATTAATTCAAATAAAGTAAATGCTTGAGAGGTGGCATCCCTTGGAGGAAATTGAACAGTTACTTGTGGGAGTTTCAAGTTGATTCATTTTTCAGTTGAAGGGTCTATTTATTGATGCATTGCTCATTCATTCTCATCTTTGAAAAATATTGTAAAGTTATGTTGCTGAATTGATTTCAGAACCCGGCTAAGGGGGAACTTAGTATTTTTACACCATTCTTCGGGCCTGAAACTATGGTTCCCTAGATGGTCAATTGGGAGTGTGCTTCATTCAGAAGTGCATATTGAGCTTCATCATTGGAGTTTTTGGTGAAAGTTTCCAGTTTTGTGTTTGTTGGTTATATCATGGCTGAAGGAGATTTTCAAATACAGCTCTTTGTATGATTTTTATTTGCTTATGGGTATTGGTTAATATCAATTCTATGCTCATGGCGACCTTTCTTGCCAATTATCAGATTTTAATTTGTAGTATGGAATTTCCTAGAGAAATCGCTCTTCCTTCTTGGGCCATACTTTCTCTATGAGCAGACTTTGGAAATCGTGCCTTCCATTGGTAGCTGTCTTTGGTTTTAGTTGGTGCTTGTTGCTGGTCGCCTTGATATGGAGGAGTTGTGAATTCAGTTTTTAAATGCTTCATGGGAGTTTTGAATAAGAAACAAGCATTTTGGTGAGTTGTTTTGGTGCTGGTCTGTATTTTCAATTGATGGCATTTCATATCAGACTTTACTCATTCCATGTTATGCTATAATTCTTGGATGTCTATGCTTCTAGTTTCATGTGCATTCATTTTGGAGGGAATAAAAACATTTTGGATGATGATATAAACAATTTAGGGGAAGTTTAAGTTGCTGGTCTGATTATCTCAGTTTGCTGGTCTTTATATCAAACCTGGTTATTCTCTTTTCATTCTATATTTCTTTGGTCTTTCAACTCACATTTGTGATCAGAAGTATAGTATAATTCTTGCTGAAGTTTGGAGTAGATTTCTATTGTATATTCATTGCAATAAGCTCATTGTAAATGTTGGTAACAATAGTACTGTTCCAGTCATTCTTATTTCAGCATTTGCTTTATGTTTTAATTCAAACATTGTAATCCCTGGATGGTTTACCGCCAGTGTGGAGGAATTAATATTGTATCTCTCATTTTTCACTCACTGAATAAGTGGATTATTCCCATGGCTTGTGGATGCCTGTTGTTGCAGAAGAATTATTCTTTCATTGTAATATCTTCCCCCCACTAAACAAGTGGTAGTGTGGAATCTTTCATGGTCGGATCACCACCTACTCTCATTTCCAGCATTGTAATTCAATTCAGTTGTTGCTGACGATTCCTTCCCATATGCTATCACCTCGCCTTTCAAAGGATCTTGGTGAACATTCTTGGCGAATGTTACATTCAGTTGGATTATCTTTTGAAAGCTAACGCTAGCATTTGGCGTAGTGCTGGTTTATGTTGTGGAAATGTTGAGAAAAAATTAAGGAGCACATTTTAATCCCATTGAACATGATCCCAAGCAATGGGTGACAAATAGACTTGCCTAGATTCCTTTTTTTTTGTAACAGTACATTTTTGCATGCCATGGCTTTGGAACATTTAAAGAACAACTTCCTCTTAATTATTCTGCACATATTAACATAGAGCTAATTTTTTACCCCATACAAACATTATCCAATCATCAAAAAACTTCCTAGAAGGAATAAAATCCTTGCTGAGGCGGACAAAGAAAATACCCACATTTTTTAACTTTTGTTCCATTACCTCAATAGCATTCAACATTTCTTTATTAGGCATGATTTTCAAGGAAAGTAGTTACCTTGGCAAGAGTCTCCTTGTTGGCGTTTTCCATTTTAAAAGAAAACAACACCTACCAGGATAACCACACTCTTCTCTGCAACCAAAACACTCCTGTAAGATTTATTACCAATCTGTTTTCCATTGTTCTTTGAACCAGACCCCAAGGAGTCACCATGAAGTGACAGTAGAGCAGTCAGGTACCACTGACAACATGCTTTGTCTTCCCTTACGGGGAAATGAAACTAAGGCAATAGATAACCAGGCCGACAAAGCAAAATGAAGAAACAAAAGAAAAAGGATGATGGACCGGTTAAACCCAAAACCTCTTGAGCAATTACAAACACATAAAACATAGACAAAGCAAAAATAAAGATAGAAAAGCAGCACACAAGACACTGATACCACCAAGGGAAGAGAACAAGGAAGAAGAAAGCAATGACAATGGAGGGTGACTTTTTGTCTTGCCTAGCACCAGCTCTCTCCTTCCTCTATTACACACCATATCACCATTTAGCTGTTAGTATGTTAAAACTTTATATAAACAGTCCTTAACTGTCTTTTTTAATTATAGTTATCAATATTATGCCTATAATTATGCTGATAAGTGTCCTACTGTAGCAGCAATGCATGGAGTGTAATGATCGTGTACATACAAACTAAAATATAACCCATATATATTTATAAAAAACTAAAAACTATAAAATAATTCTTGTCGGAGTAATTAGGACATCACTCGATAATTAATTAATGATTAATTAATTATTAAGTCCCTTATTACTTTATTCATTTAAGCTAAATTTAGGAGTGCTTTTTAATTATTAGATTGGACTAAATATAGGTCAAGTTGTCTAATTGCATGAGATTAAGACACTTGTCACAATCTAATCAAATCCTCAAGGGTCTTCATTTTTATGATTTTATAAGCATTCACATTCATTGTAATGTAATCCATGTAATTCACATTCAATTCAATTACAATTGCAGGTTAATCTCAATATTAGATGCTTGTGTGATACTTGTGTGGATTCAATTTTTTCTCTCTTGGTTGCATAGCAAATTAGTTGGTATGATTTCTCGTTTGTGATAGGCATTTTAGTTGCAGGTGATTACTGGGAACTGTGGGTTCACTATCAACTCCAACAATTTTTAATAAAATAAAATGTTAGTAAGTAAAACAACTCTCAAGTAAAATAAAGATAGCGAAGCATGATGCTCATTGTTGTATTGTCCATGTTGCTCTTCCAAGGAACAAAGTTTAATGATGGAAGTGTGTTCTCCTTGAGTCAAACAATACAATCAACTGTCTATATTTTAACCATTTAAGGTTGTTTTTCTCTCATTCTTGTCTGTAATAAAAATGTGAATGATGTGATTTTGAAATTGAGATATATATTCTTTTCTAGAATTTGCACTGAACCATGATTTCCTTTTCAAAAAATTACTGATATGTAATTTGTGAACACTTGTACAGGTGAAATTACAACTGTAAATAACATGGCCGTGGTAATGGAGCATAGACCAAATAAAAACAGAAGGAAAGACGAAGGAAAAAATTCATCTAGTCAATTGGCAGAGTCTAAGAAGAAGAGATTTTTTTATATTTATGGCAACTACCATAGTTACTATAGTTACAGAATTGATCAGGCTTTGGATGAGGACCCAAGGATGAAGGTCTTAAGGAAGGAGTGGTTTGAAGGTAAGAACTGCCTAGATATTGGCTGCAATGAGGGCTTCATTACAATCAGCATTGCACAAAAGTTTGCATGCAAAAGTATCGTGGGCATAGATATTGATGATAGGCTTATAGGGAAAGCAAGAAGTCACCTCAAAACAGTTGCTGGTGTTAAGGAAGCCATTGAAAGAAATAAACAATCTGAGGAAGAAAAGCATGAAGTGCATGCAGATGAAGGTGAAGATACAAACACGAGAGAACAATCATATGAAGGTGAAGCCAGAATAAATGAATTGGAAAGTCTAGACAAAAGGGACCAGTCCAATGAAGATGATATCAGAGAAAATGGATTTCAGGTTATTGGTAGGAGGAAACAGTTCTCCAAAGTTGAAGAAAGTGCAAATAAAGCGGAAATTGTATGCAAGAAATCTGTCAGGGATAGAATAAGCATGTTGTCACAGGACAATATATTACATAATGTGGAAGGAAGAGTCACAGATCAGAGTCTGCTTGAAAGAGTTTGCTTCAGAACTGAAAACTTCATTCAGAAATCCTATTCTGAGTTTGATGCAACATATGATACAGTACTCTGCTTGAGTGTCACCAAATGGGTCCACCTAAATTGGGGTGATACAGGTTTAATTCATCTATTTGCAAAGATTTGGCAAGTTCTTAGGCCAGGTGGCATTTTGATTTTAGAGCCTCAACCATGGAAATCCTATGTTAAAAAGCACCTTGTCTCTGAGGCTGCAGCAGAGAATTTTCACAATATTGTTTATAAGCCACACACTTTTAGGGATATTCTACTTGATAAGATCGGTTTCAGATCAATGGAAAGAATCAGTGCACATGTACCAAACAGTACAGCTGGTTTTAACAGGCCAATTTATATGCTTCAAAAATGAATCACAGGTTTTGACTGAAGTTTTAGGCTGAAGAAATAATCTTATGTTAATTTTTACCACAGCAAAATCAGAGGTTTATTTTGCATCTTCTTGTGTTCTGTGCCTTTGTTAAAGATGGCTGTTCTGAACAGACGGTTATTACTAATTATTAAGAGTCAGTATTTTTTGTTTGTAAGAAGGAATTCTGTATTCTTTACTCTTGAGGTGGCAACATGTTTTGCAATCATCTCTTGACCTTGTGCCTTTATTGGAAGGAGGAATTTTTTATTTGTGGCTTTTGTGTTGCATACATCTCTTGTGCGAGGCTTAGCAGCTTGTATATAGTTTCAATGGACATAATGTTAAAAGGGAGATCTTTAGGGGTTATGAGGATTTTGTTTTTGCTATTTAAGCTGAGATTTGCAGCTTTTCTTTCACCACTGAGTATTATGTATAAAGATAGCAAGTCTTTGAGCATATATTCATGTCTGACTTGGTTGTTATACTTATATTAGAACAATAGGTATGTTTTTTCCAATCTGTTTACAATCAATGGCTGAATATTTGATTCTGATTTAGCAGAATATGCTGAGGTACTAAATTTTTTCTTAATGTAGCATCACGATTATACATATTTTGCTTTTCAAAGAAATCTGGAACATTTTAATTTTGTTATCTAAATAATGGCAATTTATATAATAATTTGCCTTGTATATTCGCTTTTTCCTTTTTTATTTGGGCCTTGAAGCTTAGTTTCAACATCTTTTGTATTTTTGTATGTTGGTTGTTCCTTCAGTTAAAGAGTTAATACAAGTTGTCTAAGCTAAGGAACAATTCACTTTTGAACATGCAGCAAACTATGGATTTTGTTTTGCAAATTGTCTCTTGTAGATTGCTTAGCGGCTTGTGTATGATTTTAATGGTCATCATACTAAGGGATATCTTCAGGTTTTATGGGGATTTTGTTATAGCCATTTAAGCCCAGGCTTGCAGCTTTTCTGTCACCAAATGAGACCTATCTCTAATAATTGCAAATCTTTAAGCATAGATTCAATAAATTTATGGCTATTGAAAGTTTGCTTAACGTAGCATCATGATTATAGATATTATGTTTTTGTTTTTTAAATTTTTGTTATATTAGAATATTAGGTATTTTTTTTAATACAATTTGTTTATATTTACTGGCTGACGTTTTTGGATTACTTACCAGAATGTAACAATACGACGAATTTTTTTTAGCATCGTGATTATTCATTTTCTGTATTTTAAAGGAATTGGGTAAACCTTAGTTTTTGTTATATAAATAGCAACAACTTAGACAATGTTTTTTTAAGTGTGGCTGCTTAATTTGTTATATTTTGAACTTTTAAGCCAGTCTTAATATCCTACGAGAGAATTTCCTAGTTACATATTTTATAATTAGATATACTGGTTATCCTCTTTGTGTAATACTACACGAATTATGTAAGCACCAAGTAAGCCTCCACTTCAAATGTTGGATTAAAGACATGTTTTTTTTATAACATTTTTGTATTATTTTACATTTGCATGGAAGTGTAGTGGCAAGGCCAATAGTGGCCTATGGGATTGTGAAAAGCACACTCGAGAGTGGCGTGAGTGTCAAGACACCTCCAATTAAATATACATGAGAGATGAACGGAATTAAGTTGTATCAGCAAATTTCTTTGAAACAATCCCACTTGAGAGTGAAGTTGTGAGTGTCAAGACACCTCCAATTAAATATACATGAGAGAGAAATGGAATTAAGTTGTATCAGCAAATTTGTATGAAAGCGAGCATATTAGAATCAAAGCCAAGCTCAAATCCATGACTTGAGAATAATGAAGAAGTTCAAGAAGAGTCTCACAATGAAGGTTAATCTTCTTGTTATGAAGTATTTCTAGTATTGAAGATTGCAAATAAAAGTGTCGAGCATGTTAGAATTAAAGCCAAGCTCAAATCTATGACTTGAGAATAATGAGGAAGTTCAAGAAGAGTCTCATAATGGAGGCTAATCTTCTTGTTATGAAGTATTTTTAGTATTGAAGATTGCAAATAAAAGTGTTGATCTATAGGATGAGTAAAAGAGATTATTTAGATGTATGATACCTCATGAATATAATATCCAAGTTGCTGGTCATAAGGTCTGTGTACGTTAGAATGTGTCAATCAAATTGAATCAAATTTAATACACCAATGAAACATTAGATTGAAGAAACTAAATAAAATAAAGTAAATGTAAACTCTAAACCACAACTTCTTCAAATTCGTTCCATTGTCCTTTATCTCCAAGGATTCGCTTCAAGATGCTTGCTTTCAGTTTTTAAAACAATAGCTTGTAGAATGACAGCTTGAGAGAATGAGATTAATAATGCATATGCATCTAAAATATTAAAAATATTGAATTGAAATGCTATGAATGTTAAGATGCGACTATAGTAACTACGCATAAAAATATGAGATTCGAGGTTCTTTTCAATTCATGAAAGAGCCGTATTTATAGATTTTTGAAGGTAGGAATTCGATTGGCCAAGATCGACGGTCGAGTTCAAACTTGTTGAAATGAACGGTGAGAGATCGAGAATTCGAAAAGAAGGTGGAATTCTGAGAGACAGAAAATGAAGAGACAATTTGAAAGGCGCCTCTCATAATTAAATAAATAAATAGTTAATTGTGTGAAAGAAATATGAAAAGGCTTTAATTAAATATTATAAATATTTAATTATGTGAGAAAAGAAAAAGCCTTTTAATTAAATATTAAGAATATTTAATTTTTGTGAGAGGAATGAGAAATTTGGAAAAATGATATAATTAAATATCGAAAGTATTTAATTAAATGTGGAGGGAAAAATATCATTTAAATTTGGAATTTAAACCAGTGATAATTAATGTAAATAAATTGTAAAATATATTTAATTAATTAAGAGGAAGGTAGCATTAATTAAATAAACTTTATTTATTTAATTAAATTAGAAGAATTAGAAAATGAACAATATAAATAAATAATTAAATTTATTTATATGTAGATGACTTAAGAACATTAATTAAATAATTCATATTTAATTAATTAACAGGTTCGATCGACCGTGACCATTTTTAGATGTGTACTTTTTGCCCCTCTTTGAAGTGATATGTTTTACACATTGCTTCAAAGAATTTGCCCCTGATCTTGAAAAATTACTAATGATGCTATATGCCCCCTCGAGAGATAAATCGCGCGATGAGAATGATTATGAGACTGATTTGGAAGATTTTCAGATGATTCCGGAGAAAAATTCGATGATTTAACTCTCGAAATAGCACTTTGCATAGTAATTAATACCATTTTTACCCCTTTAAAAGATGAAAAAGGTGAGAAGTGACTTTCATTTGAACAGTAACCTTTGAAGATTTTGGAGCTCTAAGAGAGATAAAAGCCATGCCGATCCCATATGAGCGCCACAGATTTGAGCGAGGTCGCCGTCATCAGAGACCACCTACGTATGGACCTCCGGTAAGTCGATCCAAACCTCTCTGTCAAATTTTTATGAATTTTTGGATGCTTTTTCGAATTTTTTAAAATTTTAAAAATTATGTTTTAGCGCATACGATAGGTCTTTTAATGCATATGGTAGATAATTCAGCGCATCCAAAGTGGCGCATAGGTGCAAAACAGTCGCGCATAGGTGATTTAGTGCATAGGGTAGATCAAATGGCGCATCCATGAAACCTGCATGCGGAAGATGATAGATTAGCGCATAGGTGATTTAACACATAGATGAGCTGTTATAGCGCATATGCGTGATGAAATAGTGCATTCATGAAATCGCGCATCCATAGACTGTTTTAGCGCATCCATGGAGTAAAGTTGCGCATCCATAGTTTTAGCTCATTGATTGACTGTTTTAGCGCATCCATAAATTTTTGCCGATTTTCAATTTTTGAAGAAAAATTGATGCATGCTTGACGGTTGTTGCTAGATTAGACAACATATTTTACGCATTTGAAAATCATCAATGAATAGATTTGATAAATTTGTCTTCGTGCTTGAAGAACAAATAGGTTTGACAAATTTTGCCTTCATGCGATATGAAAAACAAAATAGAAATGATAGATTTGCTTTCCTGATTGAAAGTCAAATAGATTGAGTCACGATGACTATTAAATTTGTTTCCATACGATATGAAAAACAAATAGTATTGATAGATTTGCTTTCCTGTTTGAAAGTCAAATAGATTGACTCACGATGACTATTAAATTTGTTTCCATGCGATATGAAAAACAAATAGTATTGATAGATTTGCTTTCCTATTTGAAAGTCAAATTAAGTCATGATGACTATTAAATTTGTTTCTATGCGATATGAAAAACAAATTGATGTGAACTTGAACTTGCTTGATGTACTGAGTGATTGATGATATCCATTGCTGATTGATTTGCATGCTTGCTTGATGATATTGTAAAGGAGGAATTTAACCTCCTCCAGATCAGAGAGAGGCTTCCATAGACATGGGAGATGATCCCCCAACTGTCCCATGATGATTTGGGAGTGACAGACCAGTGTGGCCTGAGAGCGCTGTTGAGTATCCCGCAGTATCGGGTCAACAGGGCACTGTTGACTGCCTTAGCAAAGCGATGGCACAGCAAGCACAACACTTTCCACTTGCCGACAAGAGAGATCATGGTGACCTCAGAGGATGTTTACAGGATTCTGGGTATTCCTGTGGTTGGAGAGCTTGTGATTTATGATCACAAGGAGATTGGGGGGACAGATACTTTGAGACGGGTCTTCCAGGATCCTCATGTTTTCGGATATGAGATTCCCTGGAAAGAGATGACGGAGAGATATGCCCCACTGCCTTCGGTTTTAGCAGGGATGATCGGTGGTTTCCTTTGTCCTGGTCGCAGGTCAAAGGGACTATCAGTTGGGTGGGGTAGGATCTTGGAGGACATGCTTCTCCACCATACCAGATATGCATGGGGGTCATGCATGCTTGCCCATTTGTACCATGACCTTCATCAAGTTGTGTATACAGATGGGAAGAGTCTCTCTTGTGGAGTGACTCTTCTATAGATATTCGCATGGGAGCACTTTGCGATTACACACCCCATTGTCAGGAGAGATCGTCCTATCAAATTCCCTTATGCTTATGCGTATACAGGGCCCTTTGTCCAGCCGAGGCTGGGCAAATTGGAGTACTGGCGGCGGGTACTTGATGACTTGAACACGGTCATCTAGTGATCGTATGTGGATTGTGACCCTTGGCAGGCAGATGACAGAGAGTTACCATATGTGACGAGGTCTAGATACTTGATTGGACGCACCCCATTCATCATTGAGCGATTCCTGGGGCGGAGGGTTCTGAGGTAGTTTGGATGGGTACAGATAATGCCACAGGGGACGACACATTATGCCAGGTGCCGGGGAGATGTACCAGAGTGGGGGCCAATTTTGACCATTGAGGCCGCCAGAGAGGAGTACTTTGAGCTATAATCGAAGGATTGGACTGTACGACCAGAGGTCACAGATGCAGGGATGACAAATGACTATGCTGCATACTTCTACACACATCCCTTTCCTCGTTTCACCAGTCCAGATGAGCCTGCCCCATTGATGGGAGGTCCAGTTATACAGATGGGACGACAACAGCCACAAGGACATCCAGCAGTAGGGCAGCCACAGGGTCAGGGGCAGGTACAAGCAGAGCAGGCCGCAGATATCGATGGGGTAGCCATGGAGGTGGATGATGAGAGCTCCAAGGATAAGGAGATAGATGAGGAGTCAGATGACTCGGATGATGGGGGTGATGGGAGGTAGAGATTATTCTTTGATATTCCCTTCAGGACGAGACCACGGACATCTAGAGCGGCAGGTCAGGCCAGCACTTCAGCGTCGCGGATCACCATCAGGGCTCCGTCACAGGGACAGGTGGATGCCTTACAGACTGAGGTTCAAACTCTTCGGAGTTAGTTAGCATAGGCCCAGGTGACCATCAGTCAGCTACAGGGACAAATATCACAACCACCACCTCCCGACCCACATATAGCTCAGCTTATGGCCGAGAGGGACAACTTCCGAGAGAGATGTGTACAGGCTGAGGGGGTAGCCGAGAGACTACTGAGATCAGTGGAGAGCACCTCTATTGGAGAGGTTGTGGCAGAGGGATTAGAGACTGCTCGGGAGGCCGAGTATTACAAGATACGATACTTTGAGGCAGTGCCACCTGAACGGCGGATAGCTTTTACCCAGTCAGGTACTCGGACTTGGACTCACTCACACAGCCACTCTAGAGTGTGACCAAGAGTGTGAGTCAGCCGATCAGACGAGAGATCAGAGCCTCTGGGAGCAGAGATCCGTTGAGGCCCACTACCTCCGGAGGCAGTAGTAGCCATGATCCGCAACCAGATGCCCCTCAGTGATGAGCATTGTTGTACACATTTATGCCATTGTATGATATATCTTTTTGGAACATTTGATATCCTTGTATTTTTGGACATTTGTTTTGATGATATCTATGATATGTAGTGGTGATTTGATTATGCATATGTTATGGTTGATATATGTACATGTTATGGATGATTTATGCACATGTTATGGATGTTTTGATTTTTATATGCCATGTCGTGTATGATGATGATATGATATGATCTAAATGAATTTTTTTTTTCTCTTATGATGTATGCAATGAATGTAAAATGCAAGATGTAAATGTTTTAGATGAGATTATGATTTATGATGATGATAATGATGTAATGAAACTACACTCATGTAATGAACTTATGATATATGATGTCATGATGTGAAAAATATGAATGCAATTTTTTATTTTATGAATGTGTGAAATATGCAGATGTATATGTTAATGAATGATGAATGATAATCATGCCTATGATGTAATGATGGAAAATGATATGATAATGAAATGAAATGATGATGATGAGATGTAACAAATGTCCAATCTTACTCAACCATTGTCGAAATATATAAATGCGACCAACCTTCAAAAATTTATTGAAAAGGTCCTCGAAATGCAAATGTATTATGCAGTCCTAATAATAAAATATGCAATCCTAAATGAAATACTGAATCATTCTCCTTGTTGCCATTTCCTGCTATGTTTAGTTGTCATCATTGAGCCTTTTTGATATGTTGAAAGTTAGTACAAGCATCAAAGGGTATGTTAGCACCAATGATGACCTGAGTACTGCTTCCATAATGTTTAATGTAGCAAGTTAATACAAGCATCGAGGTATAATTGAACCAAGATGACCTGAGTATTGCTTGCATAAATAGACAAAAGTTAATCGTTTTCTTATGCAAATTTCAAAATTTCATCAATGATCCATTGTAGAGCATGTCCCACGACCAATTTGCACAATACTAATGATTAACTTATAGACAACAATCAAAGAAAAATCATACTTCTTCCTTGTGATTCTAGTTCAGTACATCATTGAACCACTCCAAAGATATGATGTCATCAAATATCAAAACAACAATTTGCAACTTATTGCTTTTAAGTTTGTCATTCATTTTATTCAAATTAAATTCATCCAATTTGTTTTAAATCATCTGTCAAGATAAACATGTACACTCTATTTAATTGGACAAGACTGTTGTTTCTGACATTCTGATGCTAGACACCCGCTGCCGACTATCTACTAGAAAAGCAAACTGCCCCCTAGTGACCTTGTACTCTGACTCTTGCTAGACACAACTCTTTCGATGGATAACCCTCAAATCATCAAGCCATGATGAGATCCTTGTCGTTCCAAGGAGAATGATGCAATGAGAATGCGATAGTGAGGTGTGTGTGATGCTGATGAAAGGATGCATGTGCATAATGAATCCTAATAGATGAGAGAGCCAAATAAAATCACAAATAGTGCCTGTTTTCCAGGTTTTCACCATTTGTTTTTATTGCATTTTTTCCTGATTTTATGATTTTTTTGTTATTACCATGACGCCTGTTTGCCAGGTTTTCATCTAGGCAATGTTTTTTTTTTTTTTTCAGAATATTTTATATTGTTTTTGATTTTTTCTTAGGTGTAGAATCTTTTTAGATGAATGTTGCTGATCGGATCTTCAAACAGGTCCCCTTCTACTATTGACAACTGATATGCCCCCGATCCGTAGGCTGCAACGATAACGAACGTGCCCAACCAGTTAGGTTCAAATTTGCCTTTCTTTTCCCTATCTTGTTGATTTCGAGGGTTTTCTCTGAGAACCAAATCACCCACTTGAAAATTTTGTGGTTTGACTCTATGATTATAGCTACGAGACATGATTTGTTGATATCCTTTCAAGTGATTAACCGCAGTTTGACGCCGTTCATCAAGCAGTTCTAGTTCTTGCAACCTTGATACTCGATAGTCTTCATCATTGATTAGCCCTTTGAGTGATACTCGAAGTGAAGGAATCTCAACTTCCAATGGTAGAATAGCCTCTGCTCCATAGACCAATGCATAAGGAGTAGCTCCTGTTGGTGTGTGAATGCTTGTTCAATAGGCCCATAATGCTGGATTCAATTGGACATGCCAATCACGTATTGCTTCATTCACTGTTTTCTTCAAAATTTTCAGAATTGTTTTGTTTGAAGCTTCAGCTTGAACATTCCCCTGCGGATAATAAGGTGTGGAGTACCTGTGTTGGATGCAAAATCTTTCACATAGTTCATCAACATCTTGAATTTTAAAGGGTCCACCATTATCTGTGATAATGGAGTTAGGAATGCCATGTCTGCAAATGATATAATTCAAGATGAACGAAGATATTTGTTTACCTGTAACAATTGTTAAAGGAACAACTTCAATCCACTTAGTGAAATATTCAGTGGCCGTAATGATAAATTTATGTCCATTTGAAGATGATGGATGTATCTTGCCAACCAAGTCCAATCCCCATTGAACGAAAGGCCATGTTGTGGTGAAGGGTTGTAATTCCCGAGCAGGAGCGTGAATGAGATTCCCATGAATCTGACATTTGACACATTTCTTCACAAAGGCGAAGGATTCTTTCTCCATAGTTGGCCAGTAGTATCATAATCTTACAAGTTTCTTTGCTAAGGTTAGTCCACTTGAATGTGTCCCACAAATTCCACCATGAACCTCTTGTAAGGCTTTTTCCGATTCATCGCGTTCAAGACATCTAAGGAGGGTACCATCCAAACTACACCGGTATAAGACGTCAGCAATTAAAGTGTAACGGGATGCTTGATGAATGAAATTTCGTTTTTGATTCCTAGACAAACCTAAGGGTAAAGTAGTATCTTTTAGGTAAGTGTAATTTTGGCCATATAAGGAAGATTTAGAACTCGTCAGATGGCAAATGATTTGCATTTCAGGATTGTCATGGGCGGGAGAAAACAATTGTTCCACTAGGAAATCATACCGTTTTTTATTTTCTGACAATTGGAGTAGAGAGGCGATTGTAGCCGTAGTGTTTGCTGCTTTATTATCAATGCGTGAAATCTATTCGAACTTGATATTAACAAAGTATTTCTTGAGATCTTCTAGCATTTTTTTTGTAAGGTATCAATTTGTCATCTTTAGTGTGGTATTCATCATTGATTTGATTTATGACAAGTTGCGAATCACCAAAAACTTGAAGTTCTGCGATTTTCCAATCTACTGCAATTCTCATGCTGATTATCAATGCCTCATATTCAACTATGTTGTTTGTGCAAGGAAACATTAGCCGATAAGATTTTGGAATTGTATGTCCTTGAGGTGTAATGAAAATAATTCCTGCTCTTGAACCATGTTGAGTGTAAGAACCATCAAAGTAGAGTGACCATGATTGTTGGATATTTGCTATGAAAATATCGACATCAGGAAAATCAACATGTATTGGATGTTTTGCTGGCATTGGTGCTTCTACTAATTGATCTGCAATTACTTGTCCCTTTATAGCTTTTCGATCCACATACTGAATATCGAAGTCACTTAAGATCATAACCCATTTAGCCAACTTTCCAGTTAAGGTTGCCTTACTTAGAAGATACTTGAGCGGATCAATCTTAGCCACAAGCTTTACTGTATGAGTCAGCATGTAGTGTCGTAATTTTTGAGAAGTGAACACCACTGCTAAACAAGCTTTTTCAATGAAGGTGTAATTTAGCTCGTGACTTGTTAGGGTTCGGCTAATGTAATAAATAGCTCGTTCTTTTCCTGTGTTGTCTTCTTGTGCCAATAATGCTCCTAAAGATGTTTCTGTGGCAACAATATATAATATGAGAGGTATACCCTGTATTGGTGGAGTCAATACTGGTAGATTCATGAGATACTGCTTTATTTGATCAAATGTTGTTTTGCATTAGTACTCCCACTTAAATGGAACATTTTTGTGCAAGAGATGTGTAAATGGCAAACTCCTATCTGCTAGTTGAGGAATGAATCTTCGAATGGATTGTAACCGTCCTTGTAAAGAGCGTAATTGACTGATGTTCCTTGGTGGTGGCATGTCAAGAATTGCTTGTACCTTATCCGGATCTACTTCAATTCCTTTTCCCGACACAATGTATCCTAATAACTTTCCAAATTTTACTCCAAAAACACATTTCTTAGGATTAAGTCTTACTTTGAATTGTTCCATTCTTTTGAAAATTTTAGATAAGATATTGATGTGTCCTTCTGTAGTGTTAGACTTGGCAAGAAGATCATCAACATAATCCTCCATAAA
Organism: Sequoiadendron giganteum; assembly: GCA_007115665.2. NCBI lineage: Eukaryota > Viridiplantae > Streptophyta > Pinopsida > Cupressales > Cupressaceae > Sequoiadendron > Sequoiadendron giganteum. Next base: position 121,261,190 of record CM021104.1, on the reverse strand, counting down.
TGTATGCATCATGTCGTGAAAAATTGTTGTCATTGCTCGTTGGTAGGTAGCTCCTGCATTTTTCAATCCAAATGGCATTACGTTCCAACAGTATGTACCCCAAAGACATGTAAATGTTGTTTTATCCTGATCTTCTGGTGCAATCTTTATTTGGTTATATCCTGAGAATCCATCCATCAATGAGTACATTGCATGTCCAGCAGTTAAATCCACAATCATATCAATGTTTGGTAAAGGAAAGTCATCTTTAGGACATGCTTTATTCACATCCCTGAAATCCGTGCAAATTCTGATCCTTCTATCTGGCTTCAAAACAGGCACGATATTGGAGATCCACTCTGCATAATCTATGGATCGGATGAATCCAACATCTAAAAGTTTCTTTAATTCCTCTTTAACCAACAATGCCACATGCAGATGCATTTTTCTAAGTTTCTGTTTTACAGGCTTTGCCCCCGGTGTAATAGATAGATGATGCATGATGAGATCTGGATCCAATCCAGGCATATCTGTGTAGGACCATGCAAAACTGATTTGATTATCTTTGAGAAATTCTATGAATTTAGGTATTTCTTCATTTGTCAGAGATGCAGCCAATTGCAAAACTTTAGGCTTTTCTGCAGTGCCTATATTGAGTGCCTCTGTTGGTTCAATTAGAATGGAAGATCTTTCTTGATAATACTTCAGAAGAGTGTCAAGTTTCCCATCCTCTGACACCTTTGAAAGGTTTTCACCATTGGATACGCTTTTTAATTTTTTCTTTTCTTGATCTAATACTGCCTTTGTTAGGTTTTCACCATTAGATCTTTCTTTCATTTTTCTTTTTTCTTGACCTAATACTGCCTTTGTTAGGTTTTCACCATTAGGTCTTTCTTTTATGTTATTTATTTCATAGCTGAGAAACTTGGCACTTTCCTGTCGAAAACTCTGACCTTGCGATTCCCCGGTGGAACTTGTTTCGGGATGAGAGGAACAAAGAAAGTTTATTATGTTTTCGTCATTTGGAAAAGTTGGGACATTAATGGGTGCAATTTGTTCCCAATCAATGAGTTCAGGATGAACCAAAGGTAATGGATCATTAGGATGAGTAAAGTCATTGGCCATTAGGGTCATGATGTTATTGTCAACGTTATTATGGGAGAAGTCTAAGATGGTATCCTCCTCAAAATGATCTATCTCACTTTGAATTGAATTGGTCTCACTAGAGTCATGATCGCTTTGTACGACGTATTCAAATGGAGGTCTTGAGATTTCTCCTTGTAAGAATGTAGGTGAGAATTTGTGTATGACATCCACCCTTTTCTCTGAGATGAAAGTATCGTCTGAGAAGTCATCCCATTCATATTCATTTGAGTTTGTTTCAGAATTATCTGCTTGAATTCTCATAATTGATTCAGCTATTTCTTCGTTAGATGGCCTTTGAGTTACTTTTTCCTTAGTATCTTCACCATATCCTAACCTAGTCTTATCTTTTGGGTGCATTGTTTTTAATTGGATAGGTTCCACAATACCTTCTTTTCTTTTACCTAGAGGGCCATTTCCTTCATAACCCATATGCTGCATGATAGCATAACCCTTTCCATATTGTTGTGTAGGTAACTTGATATGTTGTACGGATTCTTCTTCATCTTTATAGAGCCAATCAAGAATAACTCTATCTTCTCCTTCAGTTTCTTTGATAAACGTCCCATTAAACTTGGTGATGGGTGTTGAAGTTGAGGCTGAAACTGCTGCAACTTGCGGTGTAGATGTTGATGACTGACCATGAGATCTTGGTGATAAGGGTAGATTAGAGAGTGATAAATAATATTCTCCCACCCCATTATCTTTTAATTTTAGCTTGCTGCCAAAATTGCTTATCATTTCTTGCACTTGTTCTTTGTTTTTGGAAGTAGAGATGGCCAAAGCCTCTCTATTATGTGGGATGAATGTGTCCTGAGTTGCTCTTAGGTTAGAACAAGTTTGACTGCTATTGTGATCAACGGGTATGGTTACTTCATGTCCATCATATGGAAACTTCAAACATTGATGATAAGTAGATGGCACCGCTTGCATGTCATGGATCCACGGATGACCCAATAGTATGTTATAGGTTAGATCTCGATCAAGAACTTGACAAAAAGGTATTCTTCACAACAGGTCCAACTCTGATTGGTAACATGATAAGACCTTTGGAAGTCCTTTCCTCGTCATCATAAGCTTTGATTGTAATTTTCCTCCGTGGATCTATAGAATCTGCTGAATATCCCAAAGCTAGGACCAATTTTAAAGTACAAATATTTAATCCGGCTCCCCATCTATAAGGACACGTCCAATGCGGGCTTTGTGAACCATGACTTCTAAATAGAGTGATGAATTATGTGGATGGGTTATGGATGAATCATCTCTTTCAGAAAAAGATAAACATGTGTTGGAGGACAAGTGTCCCACCATGGCTTGAAATTTATCGATATCTAGATCAGGAGATACAGTTGTATTGACGAGAGCCTTTTCCAGGATGTCCTTATGTGCAGGTGATAACTTTAAAAGCTCCAAGATAGAGATTTGGGCTGACATTTTTCGTAACTGATCAACCAAATTGTATTGACTTGGAGGGGGAATTTCCGCTTTAGATGAACTGCCTTTGACAATGATCTTGGCTTGTCCCCTTGTCATAGCATTGACCTCTTGATATTATGGCTTACCTTTGATTCATATAGCATTGATTTGAGGATCATCAGTATATATATGATTGATAATAATGTCATGGATGTTATTAACATTCTTGCCCTTATCATTCGAGGATTCCCCTTTGTGATAATTAGGGGGTGGATTCTTGAATGCTTGATGATCATTATTGGCATTGTGTCCCTCAACTGTGATGGTACAGTTATCAATCAAATCTTGAACAATATTCTTTAACCCTTGGCAATTGTTTGTCTTATGACCTTTGCACCTATGATAATCACAGAAGTGTGAATCATTCCACGATGGTGGTTTAACTCGAGGCTCATAATCTCTTTGTGGTGGCAATGTAATAGAATTTTGATTCAATAATTATTTGAGAATGGATTCCAAAGATTGGCCCAAGGGAGTAAAACTCCGTCAACTTGAAAAATATGATGGTCTAGGTGCATTTGAATTTTGATTATTGCCAAAATTATTTCCACGAGCGTTATTTGTGTTTTCTTGATTAGAAACATTGCCTTGGGTGCTAGAATTTTTGGTATTATTGTTACGTTGAACACCTCACACATTAAGAATGGCAGGCTTTGTATTCACGTTGTTAGCACCTACTACCCCATCATTTACAACATTTTTATTTCGAGTCCAAAATCGTGACTTGTCATTGTTGTTATTATGATTGTTGTTGTTGTTGTTGTACGAATTTGAACCCCCTTTATCAACTTTTAGAACTCCACGCTTGATCAATGCACCTTCAATAGTGATTGCATTTTCAATCAATTTTTCAAATGATGGAGGACAATGAAGGTTTAGTCTGTAACTCATTTCTTGATTAAGACTATCGATGAAGATCTCCATCTTTTCCTTTTCAGGAATAGGACGAGAGTATCTAGCAAACGTTCTTCTCCATCTTTGCAAAAATGTAGTGAAAGATTCCGCTACTTTTTGTTTTATCTTACAAAGATCAAGCATGGTTATCTGGTGTTGGATGTTGTAAGAGTATTGCGATATAAACTTATTTATCAACTCTTCAAAGATTTTGATGGGGGGAGTGATCTTTGAAAGCCACTCCATGGATTGTCCACCCAGACTTCGTGGAAACAATTGCATTAAGTAGGTGTCTTCATGAGTGAATTCTAAACTCATATTTCAGAAATCCCTTACATGCTCAATGGCGTCAATTTTCCCATTATATCTATCAAACTTAGGGATTTCGCAATGTTTTGGAAAAGGTATCATTCGAAGATTTCTATCGAATGGATAGGGACATATTTCTTCCAAAACATACTTCTTTGGTGCTCCCCCTTGCATTTCTTTTATTTGCCCTTGTAATTCTTTAATCTGTTGAGTAAGGGCACTAAAATCGTTAAGAGGAGTTTCAGGATTCTCTTTAATCCCTTCCATGTCAAAATCAGCAAGTAACTTGGCTCCTTGAATAGCTAAAGAAAGGAAGTATCTTTCCTTGTTTCTTTCTAAAACCTTTTCCATAAGGGTATGGAATTGAGGATCCTGTTCTGCTTCTTGAAGCTTTTCTTCCGTTAATTCCTCAGTATTTGAAATGTTAAAGGGGTTTTCCTCCCTCTCACTATTATCACTCATTTTTCTTACTATACTTTCCTCTTTTTCTATGTGCTTTCGAGACCTCGTGGTAACAGGCATAAGCTTTACTCAAATCCTACTAACTTTGATCAAAGGAATGAAATAGTGCAATAGTGATGAAAGTCAGGATAGAATGAAGATTCTAAGACTTAAAAGATTTTTAATCTTTAGCTCATGATTCCCTAATTGAAAGGATGAAAATCCTGTTTGCGGGAATTAAACCAAAGATTGAAAAATAAAGGTGATTTTGCACTTTGTGAAGTTTGATCTTAGCTTTGTAGATAGATGAATTTAATGGATGCCTAAATGTGTTTGAGTTCTCTATTGCAGAATTTTGATTTGGACGAGTAGCGCACGTGATAGTAGGTTGGGGAATATAAGAAGGAAGAATACGCCTTGATTTTTGAAAATCCAAAAAAATCACCTAAGCTTCGGAAAACAGATGCGCCAAAACAGAAACTGAATGCACCAAAACAGAGCATAGATGCGCTGAAACAGAGCACAGATGCGTCGAAACATAGCACAGATGCGCTAAAACAAAGCACATATGTGCTAAAACAAAGCACATATTCGCTAAAACAGAGACTGAATGCGCCAAAACAGAGCACAGATGCGCTGAAATAGAGCATGGATGCACTAAGATAGAGCACAAATGTGCTGAAACAGAGAGTGAATGCACTGAAACAGAGCACAAATGTGCTAAGACAGAGCACAAATGCGCTAAAACAGAGACTAAATGCGCTAAATCAGCTCAGAGATCGACGTGTTTTGACAGTTTGATAAAATTTTCTTGTTTTGGATGATCTTAATCTGATTTAAATGTGAAAAACACAGCATAGAAGCAAACAATTGTTTTGTTAATCCTAAAATCTAAACAAAGAGTGTATTTTCTTGAGATTTCCACAGGTTTCGAACAATATAAACACTTCAATTAGACTCACTCTTAATTTGTCAAATAGGTCATCAAAGTAATCACAACCCACATCTTAAAATCGCGTCGACTCACACAGCCTTATCACCCCCTAGAGGGCACCTGTGTTTTTGTCTTTTCCAGGTGCATATTCAAAGTGACGGAAGTGGATACCGAATCCCTTGAGTAAAAAATCTGTGGCGATTATATGGTGAGTGTCTTGGGGGCAGATTCTTCCCTCCCCTTGCACCGTGATTAAAATGATGTTTGGATACTGACACGGTTGGCTTTCTACACTATGGTTTGTAGTAAGGGTATCCGTTTAGTGTGGCAAATAGATATACTCCCTTGAGAGACCTCCCAACCTTTAGAACAAAGGTTTTGGGGATGGTTATCCTGTGCACTATTGTCAAGTTGGATTTTCATCAACAACTTGCTTTTGATTAAAGTGGGTTGGAAACCTTGGCTTTAGGTGTTCCCACTTAGGTCGTTCCTCTTGGGTGAGTACTTTTTCCCACAAGAGCAGGCCTTCTAAAGGATGCAATAAAACATTAAATTGCAGAAAATAAAAGGTAAGTCTGGTATTTTGATCACCTAGTTAAGGGGAGAGCATAGACCTATTACCCACAATCACAACAAGCAAATAAAGGTTCAATTTTAAATCCCAAATTGACAATTTTTTTATTCTAAGTGAAGATGTTGCTTCACTAAAAGCATGGGGTTCATTTTAACCAAAAGAAAATTACGTTCGATGACTATCCTAGGATTGGTTAATTCAAATTTAAATGCCTACCCTAGGATTGGTTCATTCTGTTAAAAATAACATCAGAAAAATCCTATCCACGGATTGCGTCGGAATCAAAATTTTAAATTTTTACAACTTTATGCGCCGAAATAGAAGCGGTATGCACTAAAACAGAAGTTGTATGCACCGAAACAGGTTATGTATGCACCGAAAGATCTCGTAGATGTGCCGAAACAGTCGTCGGATGCGCCGAAATAGGTTACAAGTGCATCGAAAGAGTTCAAAGGGATGCGCCGAAAAAGTCATCGTATGCACTGGAACAGGTCATGTATGCACCAAAACAGTCATCGTATGCGCTGAAATAGTCTTCGTATGTGCCGAACCGCGACTAGTATGAGCTAAAACGTGATTTTTACTCGTCACCTGCTAAAAAAATCTGCAAAAAGAGAAATTAAATGCGGGGCTTGGCCCCACAGTGGGCGCCAAAAATGTGTATGTTAGAATGTGTCAATCAAATTGAATCTAATCTAATACACCAATGAAACATTAGATTGAAGAAACTAAATAAAATAAAGTAAATGCAAACTCTAAACCACAACTTCTTCAAATTCATTCCATTGTCCTCTATCTCCAAGGATTCGCTTCAAGATGCTTGCTCTCAGTTTTTAAAACAACAGCTTGTAAAATGGCAGCTTGAGAGAATGAAATTAATAATGCATATGCATCTAAAATATTAAAAATATTGAATTGAAATGCTATGAATGTTAAGATGTGACTATAGTAACTACGCATAAAAATATGAGATTCGAGGTTCTTTTCAACTCATGAAAGGGCTGTATTTATAGATTTTTGAAGGTAGGAATTCGATTGGCCAAGATCGACGGTCGAGTTCAAACCTGTTGAAATGAACGGTGAGAGATCGAGAATTCGAAAAGAAGGTGGAATTCTGAGAGATAGAAAATGAAGAGACAATTTGAAAGGTGTCTCTCATAATTAAATAAATAATATTTAATTATGTGTGAAAGAAATATAAAAAGGCTTTAATTAAATATTACAAATATTTAATTATGTGAGAAAAGAAAAAGCCTTTTAATTAAATATTAAGAATATTTAATTTTTGTGAGAGGAATGGGAAATTTGGAAAAATGATATAATTAAATATCGAAAGTATTTAATTAAATGTGGAGGGAAGAATATAATTTAAATTTGGAATTTAAACCTGTGATAATTAATGTAAATAAATTGTAAAATTTATTTAATTAATTAAGAGGAAGGTAGCATTAATTAAATAAACTTTATTTATTTAATTAAATTTAAAGAATTAGAAAATCAACAATATAAATAAATAAATAAATTTATTTATATGTAGATGACTTAAGAACATTAATTAAATAATTCATTTTTAATTAATTAATAGGTTCGATCAACCATGGCCATTTTTAGATGTGTACAAGGTCTCTTCTAATTTTTAACATTTCTCAAACAAAATGTGCAAAACATTATGAATGGAATCAAGTCAAACCAGTAAAGTTGACTGAAAGTGAGTATATTAGAATCAATGCCAAGTTCCAATCCATGACATGGGAGTAATTTAGGAGTCTAACAATGGAGATGAATCTTCTTGTTATGAAGTATTCTTAGGATTGGACATTGCAAATAAAAGTGTATGGGGTGAGTCTAAGGGAATATTTAGATATATGATATCTTATGAACCGACTATTTGACAAGTTGCTAGTTATAGGTCTCTTCCAAAATTTAAGACTTGAAACAAAATGTATAAAATAATTTTATACGGTTCAAACTATGTTCCCTTTTGAAGTGGGGTGTACCCTCTTACCTTAAGCTACCAAGGTCCTTTAGTTGACAATGTACTTGCTCTACCTTGGATGGTGGGGTTAAAACCTTTGTTCCAGTTTCTTACCTTGAAAAAGACCACTTGCATTGACCAAGACGTACAAAGACACTCTAATTGCTTTATGTGATTTGAAAGAAATAAAAAATAATGAGTCATAAATCTATAGTCTTTTTCATTGTTGTTGAACCACTCATCCTTCCACAAAATATCACTTGGAATGGGAATTAGGGCTAAGAAGTTAACATAAGAGACTTACTAATAATGTAATCTTCAAACCATTGTCACCACTCTTTTTAGTAACATAGTTCTAGTGACTTAGAATGCTACATGATTACATTGTGAAAGGTATCATCAATTTTGGTCATTTAGAAAGAGTGCATTTTTGAAGTTACAATTATCAACCGTGATAGAGAAACTTTAAAATATGTCCATAACTTTATTTTAATTGGAGGATACATGACCCCTTCAATATAAATTTTTAGCTTGTACACCAACAATTCTTTAATTACAAGAACAATAATAAATTGAGTTTGAATAAAAACAAGTAGAAGTTACCAATGTGATACACACTTTTGAAAAAAATGAACTTAGAAAAGGAAACAATACAAGACCAAACAAATCTTTAGAAGTTCTAAAAATGAAAACCACTTAGCAAAAATTTAATAAAACTACAAATTTTAAAAAATAGGGGAACACATGCCAAAAAATATTACCTTTGTGTAGTTGAAACATAGCCTCAATGAATTTTTTTTACTCTAATTAGAGTTTGGAGGAATAAGAATATGCCTTCCAAAGTTCAAGTGTCAAATCAAAATGTAAATCCTTGATGGCCATAAATTCTTGATGGCCATGAACCCTTAACCAAACCATAATGCCATCATGACATCATGTTGACATCAACATGTACTACTAGATGAAATTACATTATGTAAATGATTGACTATTATATATATTGACATGACATTGATGATGTGTTGCAATGATGGTATAGTGGGCTGACACGACACATTGACATGGCAGCTAATGTGGCCTTGTAACCTTTTTTTATTTTATTTGCATGTTGTCCATATTTTCATACAATGCATTACAATGACAAAATATAAGATCAATAAAAGTTGTCATATTTCAACTATTTTATAGACATTTAATAGGTTTTTGGGTCTTTTGAATGTAATGGTGAGATTATTATTTCTCTATGATACTTCCAAATGAAGTTACATGCAAAAAACACAAATCAAAAGCAACCTTCATCCCTTTAATTAGGCATCCAAGTGTTAAAATCAACTTTCTCAGATATTATGGGCACAATAATATTTTTTTAGAGGATTCTTGCATAAGATGGTTTCAAGACAACCTATTGAATTTATTAAAACCCTACGAAGAAACAAGTCTATTTTGCACAAATAAAGGAGTTAGCCTAATTTAACTTATTCTAAATCAAGAAATATTTTGGCTCAAAGTTCTTTCATGGTTACATGAATTTTTTAATACTATGTCTTGAAATAAATCTAAAAAATGAAACAAATTCAAAGCACAATCACAAAGTGTATAATAAACTTATAATTATATAAACATAGTAAAAACTTATTATCAAATTATGTATAAAGAAAGCATCTATGAAATGTAACGAAATTATATTTTATACAAAATATAAGATCAAAATTCATTGTGATGGAGGAGACATCCTTATTTAACCTACAATATTATAATATTATGGGTCATAACTTAAAAAAAATAAAATAAAATTTAAATAATATTTGATTTACTAAAATACTAACCATAAGATAGATGACACTTCCATAAAAACAAGTAAATTCATTGTGATAGTGTAGGCATCCTTATTTAAACGATAATTACATTTATTTTTTTAATATAGATATCTTAAATATGTTTATATCATTATAATAAAATTAATATTATCATTTATATCAATATAAGTTAGTTAATTATTAATATATAATTTCATATAATTATTTATTATTTAATTATACTAAATAATTAATTTAAAAATAAAATTTTAAGCTTCAATCTACATGGTTCTATTCTAACCAACAACAATACAAATGCTAGAGAATTACAAAACTTGCTATATTAAGTCATTCCAATCATAGTTGGAATAAAAACATTTAAAACAAATTGCTTTTTCTACTATAATTTTTTTTAGCACCCTATTGTTAGCTTTTTCTCGGTCTCTTCATATTTTGAAGAAGAGAGCAATGTATATAAAGGTTGATTGATTGTTCCTATTAACAAAATTTGTGCTCACACCCCATTCTTCTTCATTTGATAGTTTAGAAGACCAACTAGTCTTTTGAAAACCTACTTGAGGTCAACTTCAACTTCATAGGGCACAATAATGGTTGTAATTCCCTTTTTAATTTTGGTTCCTCATGGGAACCCGACAATCTTACTAAATTAACTAGTTCTTGTCTTTTCTACTTGGGTATTTGGAGAATGAATATTTTTTGAGTATTTTGGTGGAAATAGAGAAGGAATTGTAACCATTTTCTTCATCATCCCATGCATACCAAAAGCTACTTGCTTCTCATTGACATGTGCATCATTTGAGACCGAATCCTATGAAGATTCTAGCTCACCTTGTTTGATCGATAAATGGGAGAAGTAAGACCCTTGCCACCATGTAGATCGCCTCGAGGATTTAGGTTTCTCAATATTACAGTCAATTACTATGTGCCCTACTTGCAAGCACCTATGACAAGAGATTGAAATATTTAATAATCTATAACTTGCTTCCAAAAATTATATCTTTTGCCTTAAGTGATATCTCATCAAGTAAACCTTTTGAGATACCTAACTCTACCTAATTTCTCACTGACATTAAGTGAATCAAACCATTTGGTTTCATATCTATAAACAAAACCCCCCCTAACACATTATCAATGCCCTAAAAAACAAGTATCCTCTTAATTTAAAGTGGAAGATATGAGAGCCTAATTCAAACGTGCATAACCAAAAATGATTTCATCATCAAATTGAAAGTTTGGAAACTATGAATTTATAAAGAAAACATTCTTTTCCCAAATTCAAGGCCCATTCTATAAGATATAAGATCTAAATTCTATCATTTGACATAGCAACAAAAAGAAACCTTGAGTGCTTGGACATCTCTATTATTCCTTTAATTTATGTAGACCAGTTTTTTGTAATCCATGCATGGAGATTAGCTAGTCTAGGTTATAAGCATTAAATCTACATATTAAACTTCCTTGATAAAACTTTTCTTCCTCATATAACACTTTTTAACTCAAAGAGATCATATTCACTTGTGCACAATATAATGTCATTCATTGCATTTGGGTAGTCATTGTCTTTGACACTTCCTTTCCCACTTCATTAGACTTCTCCATTACTACCAAATTCCATACAATTCTAGGAGAAATTGACTCTTTAGACAAAATATTTATAGAGGCATCCTTAATACCTCTTATTGACCTTGTTTGCTAGGCATAATTAAAACCACAAATGCTTGAAGCCCGTACAATAGAGGACCCATCTCTAATACAACTACTAAACACTCATCCCCATTATGTAGATCCTCATCTTCTCCCTCCTTTTTACTAAAAAAACTATAAATAAAAATATTCATTTTAAATTTAAATGTTATATTTAAATTATTATTTTTACATTTATTCTATTTTAATTAATTTTAAAATAATAGAAAAGAAAAAATATAATTATATATTAATATTATAATAGTTAATTATGATTCATTAATATGACTAAACTCACATTATTGCAATCCATTCTCTACTACCATTATAATTACATTTCTTAACATTATTAAAATAGTAACATATAATATAAATAACACGTGCATGAACACAAACACTAAAAAATAATAAAGGCAAGCACTTGTTTTTCAATAATTTCTATAAAAAATTTGCATTATTAATCATAACAGGTGATCGTTTAAAAAATACTCTTTTAAAAAGTAAACCAACAATTTATTGACATTTAAAGAACATCCTTAGTCTTATGTATTAATACATTTAAAAAACATGCTTAGTGTGTCAAAAACTAGCATAAACTAAGCATACTTTTACAAACACCACCACCATTATTTTGATACCTTGTCTACTTCAGCTTCTCACTTAAAAAGAAAGTTTTTCCAAATGTGATTCGCCACGTGTTTTATTATTACAAATTCATGTCAATATAGAATTGAAGTAAAGCATACCCATATTTTAATCAAATCAAGTGTTAGGGTTTACAATAAATCCATTCTTATTAAAAGATTTAGGGTTAAGGTTTACATATTTGAAAGTATGATTGAATTAGATTTTATTTTTAAGTGATTTTGGTAGATTGAATTTTCTTGTTTAATTAAAAATGGTTTTTATATTCATAATGTCATAATTCATTTATATAATAATCAAAATATCAAATATCTATTTATTCTAATTGTTTTCATAGAAATATTTTTAAGGTCAAATGAGCTTTTGATATTTTAATGAAGTTGAATGGTTTTGAATCAGTCCATCAAAAATCAAGTTTGAATAAGCGCAAAATCCTGACATCATAACAGACGAGACTAGAATCGTACCCTAAACAACTTTAACATAATCAATACCCTTAATCCTTAACTCTCATAACTTAAAACTCATACTCACATTTTAAATAACTAGATAATTTTATAAATTTAATATAAAACCCAAAAAAAACTTTTGAAAAATTGAACTTCCTTTTCTTATAATTTCAAATTTTACTATATTAAAAACCTCTTATACTCCAACATTAGCTCATGGTGTACCCATTACAAGTGACACTTCCTTATGCTTACATAGACAATGCTTTTGTTGTACCATTTTCGAGCAAGCTATACTTTTGGTAAGCATTAGAATAACAGATTCCCATTTCTTGTCTCCCATGATGCTAAAAGTGTTTTACTTTCTCCTAGGTATTAAAATTTGCCTTTAATTGTGTCCTCATTTTCATGGTGTTGTCCTAGCTATGATGGCAACATTAAAGTTGTGTGGTATACTATTACCAAAAAGAAAGCTTGTTGTTCATGTGTGCATGATTGAGCTTGGTGGAAGCAACTTTCAATACACAAACACATGCAGTCAACATATTCCCTTCCCCAACAAACAAGAAATATAGAACTGATTTTCATTAGTTAAAAGCATTCCTTTTCCTTGAAGAGTGGCAATTTGCCATTTTGTAAGTTAAGTGGTCCATGCTCACTGAATGGAATGAGCACTCATCTTCTAAATTAGAGGCTAGCAATGGATGAAGATTGAAGAATCCATTATTGCACTGATACTTTTTGATAATGGGTAGTTTGATATTTTAGGTTTCTACTTAGTGTTGGAGCTTTTTTTAGACTAGGCTTGAATTAAACATGGGTTTGATATAAATAATAAATAATAAAAACAATTAAATGAATGTATTAGTACTTAAATTGTAGTATTTGTTATTCATTTTATAAATCAAATATTTGAGAATGATTTTATTTTGGTTTTTTTGGTAGATGATAGTTTGAACAATTTAATGATCATTTGTGTGGTATTATAAGCATCTTTTAATATTATTTGGTTGAATTGTAATTGTTGTGTTTTATTTTTAATTTTGATTTTATTCTTTTTGTAAGCATGCGAATCGATATAAAGGAAAGTTTTTCATAAATGAAATGTAACTCTAAATTTAATTCACATACTCACTTCTGATAGAGAAAAAAGAGGAATTGCATAAACAAAATGAAGTAAAAAACATAATGCAATACCTCTTGACAAATAGATGTGCTATGTAAATGATAGAATGTTTAATGCTTAGTTTGACAACATAAATTTACTTAGAATTAGGATCAAGATAATGAAATTATGGATTTGATCTCAATTTATAGATTTTTGATGAGATGGATGAGAAAGTTAACTATTTTTTCTCTTTTGAAAATTGATTTAACTTGATAGTTTGAGACCGTTAACTATTTTTATCAACGAGTTAATTGATTTGATTGATTTATCATGTTTTTTTATTAAGTTATTTATAGATAATAGATTTGTTTTAATATATGCATATTTGTGAGAAAATGATTTATTTAAATTAATTAAATACTAAAGATTATTTAATCAATTTGACTTTCATAAAGTGAATTAATTAAGATAAAGATGAATTATTTAAATGAGAGGATGTTGTTAGGTGTTGAAATGGGGTGGTGGTATAGAGATGAATGTATGTGAGATTTCAATGTCTACATTTTTCTTCTCTTTGAAATGGTGTTGCAATTGCAATAAACAATGTCATTTCAAAGAAAATCGATATATGCACTTGGCATATAACATTGGTGATAGTTGATGCCCTAAGTGTCAAAGATTAAATTATGATTGATTAACAATATTATTGATGTAAAAATGATATATACCAAGAACATGAGGATTGATTAATAACAGTTTTGTTGTGGGAAGGATATATCCCAAGAAAAACATGAAGATTAAATTAAGTTGAACTCGAAGGATACTTCGACACTTGGATAGGTTTTAGATTTGAGATTGGATGGATATGGATTGAATTGGATTGGATGTAGGATGCTCCCTTTATAGGATGGGTAGGTTTGCAAAACATGGGTGTGCTCTCAAGATAGATAAAATTGAAATAATTGAAGTAGTGAAAAAATATAGATTTGAGTGATGGAGGAAGGGATTGAAAATATGAAGTGGGTTAAAAGATGAATGTTAAGAAGAAATTGATGAGGATGAAAAGGATGAGATGGAGATGAAGAGAAGGATTATGATGGGTGTGGTAATTGATGAGAATGAATTGGTTGGGAATGATGTACATATTTAATGATTATAAATATGTGAGGGTGTTTTATTATGCCTTATGATGATATAAATGAAATTAAAATAGTATGATATATTTCCAAAGTATTTGGGAACATACACATGTTGGGAATTCACAAAGAGATTCTAATGTGTTTGAGAAACATTTTTAATTTTTCTTAGATGTTATACTCCATGTTATAATGGACCATGATGACGATGCACCATATATGTAGAGGATTGAGTAAAATAATAAATCAAAAGATAAAAGAAAGCAACTATACACACAAACACATGATAAATAATAATAAATATAAAAAATACATGACACAATCACCAAAAGTCATAACCTCAAGATGCAACATAGTATAAAGAACAATGGTATCCTTGGGATTGTATCTTGTGGGAGATAAACCAAGAATTTTGTACTTTGTTTTATTTTTTTGAATTATTATTATAAATGCAAAGCCAAACAAGAAGACACACACACACAATAAAGCATGCATAAAAATAAAAATACAAGACAAACAAGACTTTCTCCTAATCAAGCTGAAAGCCAACAATTGATTAATTTGGTGATGGTGCTAATGTTGTTGATGTGAGAAAAATATATCCATAGAATAATGTGAGGATTGGGAATGGTACATATCGATGACGATGACTATTTTTAACAAGGTTTGAAATTTAACAAGACAAAGGATGAAAGTTATAAATGCTTTTTGGATATAGACTAGGTTATATGGTTATATTTGGCAAGATTGTTCTAAGATGATGCTTGTATGGTGTGTGAATAATTAGGAGCTTTGGATTGATGGATTGAATACATGGATGGGATTAAAAGGAAATTGGCCATGTGGATTGGATAAGATCCCTCTTTAAGGTTTGAACTAAAATGTAGGATTGTGGATCTTGTGTCTAGCTCAAATGTACTATGTGGTAGGCTTACGATTGGTCATTGCTCAAATTACTAAGGATACAAATCATTCTAGCATGAAGGGTTAAGGAATTGGGTAGCTATACGGGTGGGATTGGATCTAGGAAGGGGAAGGGGATTTATGATGCAATTTCTAAGGGCTAGTTGCATAAGAATGATATGCTCCTACTCTAGGCATGCCACTAATGCATGATGTTATGCTTGGACATATTGAAGGATTGCCAAGATATGTTTCAAGATCTTATCCACTTATTTATCAAGGTTATAAGTGTAAATGATAATAGGTATGAATGGATCCATGGGATGGAGATGTATGCGGTTATATGATAGTAGGATACAAATGATTGGATAATGGTTGCAAATGATGAATGCGATGAGTGGGTGTAAGAAGCTTACCCTTGAGTGTAGGGTACCAATTGATGGAAAATTTATGTATGACACTTATAAAATAGATTTTCATCATGGTACTTGTCCAAGGCTCTATACAAATAGTTTTCATTGCTTCTTTTTTTTTCTCTTTACCTTTTTAATTTTATTTGTGTTTGTCTTTTGGATTTTTTGATGTTTTGAATCAACTATTTGGTTTCACTACAAGTTGACAATATTACATTGTGCATGGCCACTCTAGGTAGATCACTTTACTAGTGTTACACTTGATGAAATCATTATTATTTGTAAAGATTGCTAGGTTGGATTCTCTGGGGTGCAACCAAGGAAAATGGAGTGGGAGGTAGGTTGGGTGAAGGATTTATGTTTGTGCAATTTTTTTGATGAAAATGATTCAACGATGGAGATATGTGGGATAATGGATTGATAGGTAAGAAAGGTGGATGGAAGGAACATGTAAATGTCTTGGGACTAATGGGAAATGGGACCAAAAAGTTTGCACACATGCTAGGTTTAGAGATTTGTTCTTTTGTTGGATGTTATGGTGGATTTTGGATTTTTTTTGGCTTAAGAGATCTCATAATTTTATGCTCTTGGATAGGGGATTTGGATTTTTGAGTGAGTATCCAAATTTATAGACTTTAGGATCCAAATTATTTTTATAGTCTAGCTTTTTGGATCTCTACTAGAATAATTGGATTACTTGGATTATGAATACTATATTTTGGGGTCCAAGTGAATTATCAATTTTTGGGTTTTGGGGATTCTAGATCACTAGATTTTGGCTTTAATTTCTTGGATTTTTTTTCTTTGAGGACCTTGGATTTTGAAGACTAAATTTTGTAACCCATATGAAATTTAAATATTGGGCTTTGTAGGTATTGGGATTTGTTGTTTCTAGATTTGGAAAGGCAGGATTAGGAATATGGGACTTTTTGATCCATGTAGACTTTTGGGTCTCTTTCCTTTGAAATGTTTAGGATTGAGACCATTTGGTTGTAGGAGCTTTAGGAATTTGGATGGGTTTCTTGGGATACTTGATGCATCCAATCCTATTTTAAAGCCCATTTTATGATCCTTGAGGGGTTTATGATCTTTAATCCCATGAAGGTGGTGATAGATTTACCATTATGGAAGATTTCAATTGGTGTGTGATTTCATTGATCCATGGTAATGAATAGTGGAGGTAGATGGTTAAGGTTAATGATGGGGTCAATAAAATGGTTGATGATGGGGGTGATGAAGTCAATTAAAGGATTGGTGATGGGGTTGATGGGGTCACTAAAAGTAAGGGTAACAAGACATTATTTGGAAGAAGGATGGGGGATCCATTTTGATGGTGGGAGAAGTTACAATAATACTCACAACATTAACATCCTTATTCTATTCATCAAAAGAATCCTATCCGATTCCTTGAAATCCTTGATTTGCATAAACATGAACAGGCTTTAGGATTCCATGCTTATGGAGGTCTAGAAATTTTCCTTGGTAGTTCATAATTTTGCACATTTTATTTTCGATAGGATACTCCTTAGTTGGAAAGAAAGATGCAAATCCATCGTTCTTGGTTTGAATATGGTATTTTATCTAACTAGTTCACTAGTAGGTCCTATTCACATGTTAAATTTACTTAGGTACTAGGAATTTCTCTAGAAGTCCTAGTTGTGATTAAATCTTATGCTATCTTATGTCATTTACTTCTTGTGTCCTAGGTCATTTAATATTTTTTGAGTTAGTTGTCTTATATTATAGGATTAAGACACACGCCATGATCTTGTTTATTCCTATCCTTCACCTTGTCTATTTAAGAAAGGCTCTTGTAAATTACTATATTATAATATCAAGCAAGCTATATTTTATTTTTTAGGTGATCCTGGGGTGTGTGAAATAATTTTCAGCTCCTACATGGTATCAGAGCCCTATTTTTGGAAACTCATTCTTAGATCTGGATGTGATTTTGTGTAGGAGCTATTACTAGATTGAAAGTCTTGATGGATCTTGAAATTTGAGTATGTTCTTCTCTTGCATGATATGATGACCTGAAGGATAAAAAAGACTAGGAACACCATATATTGGCCTTTCTCTTTGTGGCTTTATATTGTAGATTAATCTTGGTGCCTTTTGATGAAAATTGAAGCTCACCATTGAGTTCAAGCAATCTAAAATGCTAGTTTTTCCTTTTGTTTCATCTAGATCAGACATGTGAGGCCAAATCTATGTGGGTTTGAAGTTAGGTAGTGGTTTCTAGATCCAAGAGGTAACTACAATTTTTGAGAATTTCAGGTCAAAATAGACACTGGCATCGCATCCAAGAGGCCCAAAAATCATAAATTTAATTGTCAATTCATGTAAATTAGAGATTTTTTCCCCAAGCCCTCAAAAGAAATTTTTAGCCCACACTATCATTTTTTCACCCATAGGGAATCCATATAATATGGATCTTTACCATACACCATATGTCATATTGTTTGTAGGAACCATCCAGTCATAGGTCATAGTTAGTAGAATATAATTGATATATTTTATGAATATTTATTTCCCTATGTTGCTCCTACATCATCACCTACACATGTCATATACGACAGTTAGCAAAATTTTTAAATTTAATATTATTTTATATTTTGTGTCGGTTTAACACTTATCTATTAGCACCCAAGCACAAAGGTAGGTTCCTCAACTAGTGCTAGGTCTAAATCTTGGGTAGTGCGAGAACCTATCATTTAGCATGAGTTGTGCCATTGCTACTTGCTTGCTATTAGTGGCAACTAGATTTATTTTAAAAAAAATTGTAGGCAATGGTCAAGTGGGCCAACCAACAACTAGCCCTCAAGGGCTTAAATGTTTTCCCTCAAGCCCTAATAGGGCAGTTTTTTCTTTCATGGGCCATATCTTTTGATCTAGGAGTCCATTTTTTTAAAATGAGATATTGTTTGAAAGATGGTTCCAAGTACTTTATAGTGGTGTAGGTGATTTTTCCAGATTTTGTTGTAGGTGCATTTTACTTATGTTTGAAATCAAATCTCCCATTTAGATCTTCAAGCTCATAATTTTTCTCTTAGATCTCCAATTTTGTCAGTTCTTGTGATATTGGAAATGTATCAAGGAGCAACATTATTATGTCCATGAATTTTTTTTAGCTTCAATCCCAAGTACATGTTATTCATTTTTTTTCAAATTTCACATTGTGACTTATTACTTGGACATATTGACACCCAGAGAAGTTCTATCTTTTTGGGAGGGCTTCATTTTTAATATTCATCTATTTGGGAGTTTCTATTTGTTTTTGAGGGTTTTGGTCTTTATAATTTTGGAGATTTATGTTGGTCATTATGAGATTTCATTTCATCCTTCTCTGATCATATTTAAAATGGTGAATTATAATAAATGAGAGATGGTATCATTAAACATCTCCATTGGCTTCATATGTTGCCACATTTGTATGGTCTTGTTCTCCCTTTCAACATTTATGGTAGGAAATTCTCTTAGAATTATAAAATGGATCATGCATTAGGAGTTGTTTCTATGCACATGTTGATGGTGACATTTTAATGCTCTTGTTTATTTTGAGTGTCCTCATGCTCTTTAGACTAAAATTTTGGAGATCGTGATACTCAACCATTCATATATGATCTTGTTTCAAACTATCTTGTACCTCTTCATGTTTTAGATAGGATACAATATGACTATGATACTATTCAAGAGTTTTATTCTTTAGAGTTTTTGATTATTCAAATGAAGATGATGAGGTTTCTTTAGATTCTTCTTCTCCACCTTTAGAGAATTTGATGATCCTTCACCTTCATTGATTATTTATGTAGAGTCATTGATTGAGGTTCCCATCATTCCTGTTCATCATGAACATCTATCTTTTGTTTCTCCTTCAAAGTTTAGAGTTTCTTCTTCAAAAGCTTCTAGTGATTATTTGCAGTAGGTAAATCATTGTTTTTCAAATATATTTTTGTGGGATGATTTCTTGATAGGCATTTTATACTTGTTTGTGGATTCTCACATTTTAGATTTAGAGGACATGTTTGAGGGGTTATCTCTCCTCTTTGATGATAGTCATTGTATTATTGTTGTCAAACCATATTTGTCTTTGGAGATTATTCAACATTAGTATCCACATAGTCCATGTTTATCACCTTCTTTGATTGGTCATGTACTTGATTTGATTGTGGCATCACCATCTTTCATAAACATGATGAAACTTGAGCATATTTCAAAGATATCATCATACATCTTCGTCCTTCTTCCTATCAATTCCTATCTGGAATGAGAAGCATTCCTACATATATACTTGGTTTTTTTCTTCAAAAGGAAGGAATGTTTTTTTTAGGCATTGGATCATGTTTCATGTTCAAGAATCCATCATTTCTTTAGGAGATTACACATTGTGAGGAGGCTACATATTCTATCTCTTAATCTCTTATTGGGGTTATTTATTGTATATTTATGATGGATGTAGTCCTTGGGGAGTTATGTTGAGTAATCCATACATAATTTCTTTTGTCACTTGTACATGATTGTTTTCATGAATTCTCCCTTTTGGAGATAGTTTTTCCCTTGTGGGTTTTCTCATTTTCTTTGTTTGTGAGAGATCGTTTGTAAATGGGTACCTCACATGGACTTGTAGCTGGGACCCATCCATGCATATTTTGTATCATTTGCATCGGTGTGTTCCTCCCTAAGTTGCACTTAAGGGGGATGTTTAAGTGACTATGATATTTACCTAACTAGTCCACTAGTAGGTCCTATTCACATGTTGAGTTTACTTAGGTCCTAAGAATATTTCAAGAAGTCTTAGTTGTCATTAGATCTCAACTTATCTTATGTAATTGCATTGGTAATATGGATGGTGTCGATGGGCAGGAGAGGGTACGGGGTTTCTCAGGAGGACGATGGCGACGAAGGCAGTGGAGATTACCCGGATGGGGATGACGATGGCATGGAGAGGCTCGTTTTTGTTGGGCTTGCTCTAGTTTGTGGTTTTCTCTTTGTGTAGTAGCATTGCATTGCATGTGACTGTTTGTCCTATCCTTTGGGAATTCATTGCTGATTTTGGCTGAGGCTTTCCTTGTGGCATGCAAGATGGGGGCTCATCTTTGTGGTGTGGCTCTTTGAGCCTTTGTGTGTGGGGCTAGAGGTTGTGTCGGGGTTTCTTGCAAATAGTTTTTCTGAGGAGTTTGGTGGCTTGTCTCTAGACTCTGTTGGGCGTGCAGAGTCAAATGTGGGGTTTCTTTGTTGTGCCCTCTCTCCTCACTTTCTGTTTGTAGATTTTCCTGGTCTCTTATGGCCTTCTGCGAGCTTCTTTTCTTCTGTGGGGGGGCTTTATTTTTTTGGAGATGTGGATGTTGGGCTGCCTCTGGATTGGTCTATCGACAGTTTATGGCTTGTTTCAAATCCTGGCTGGATAGCAAGATTGGAGGGTGTTCTTTATTGTTTGGCCAACTGTCTTCTTTCTCTACCCGGTGGTTGTCCTTGCATGTTCCTTCTTCTTTTGGGTCCCTCTGTTGTGCTGGTTGTGGGGCTTGGGGTTCCTATTGATGGATTGCTTGAGGATTTGGATGGCATAATCTTAGACCTGGACTAGTATGTCGGGTTGTAAGGGGTTTTTTATTGTTGTGTCTCTTCTTTTCTTGTTCTGTCAATAGGCTTTTTGGGCTCTTCTTCCTCTGTGAGGGTGTGTTCGTGGTTCTGGGATGTGGTTGTGGGTTTGCCTATTATGGAGTGGACTACAAATGATGAGGAGGCCCCCCCTTTTCTTGGTGCCATGGCTCCTTTTATGTGGGAGGATTTCCTGTACTTTTGCAAAGGAGGCCTACAGGTTTGGACTTTTGGTGGGAAATGGTGGGTTTTCTCCACGAACCTTGTTTGTGCTTCTTTGGGATCCATTGTGTGGGTCCTTTGCTCTCTTTCATGCAAAGTTTTTTATTTTATGTCTTTACTTATGTAGCTCTGCTTACTAGCCCCATGTAGACAGGCTCTTAATGTTGGTTTGGTTGTGAAGGGGGATTCTCTTACCCTTTCTTTTGGCCTAGCTTTGATCTCTTATATTGAGGTGGAGAGTTCTTGGCTGGGATGGGCTATTTTTTTGTTTCAACATCTTTGCTCTTCTTTGGAAAATCCTATTGAGGTGGTGTTATCTTCTATGGAGGTGGAGATGGTTTTTTTCTGAAGATTCTGGGAGGTGCTGCTTGAGGAGATTGAACGGTACTTGGTTGGTTCAACTTGAGGTCTATTTCCCTTCAGCTCCTATGGAGGGGGGTCTCCTTCATATTGAGGTGGTAAGGAGTTTTGCTGGTAGGGTGCTGACTTCTAGCTAGTTTGTCTTAGTTGGGTGTGGGAGCTATTTCAAATGGTTCTCCCTTGGGCTCTTGGAACCAAAAAAAATTGGTTGAGGGTTTAAGGTCCCTTCAAAATCTTTGGGTTTAAGGTGGACCAGGTAAAACCTGTTTGTATTTGGTTAAGGGGTCTTGATCCTTGCCTTTCTGTGTGTAGCTTGTTAGTTCTGCTGTATTATTATTGCTACGGTTGTGTGACTATTTTCTGTATATGGTTTATCCTTATTGCAACTTGTCCTTCTTGGATAGGGTTGCAGGTCCCTTCACAACCGTAATGTAATGGGTTTTGGGTCCCATCAAAACCTGTTTTTACCCTAATCAAAAACTTATCTTACGTAATTTACTTCTTGCATCCTAGGTCATTTAATATTTGTTGAGTTAGCTGTCTCATATTATAGGATTAAGACACATATTTTGATCTTGTCTGATCATATCCTTCACCTTGTATTTTTAAGAAAGGCTCTTGTACATATTTGTATTATAATAGCAAGCAAGCTATTTTTTTGCCATATTATCTTGTAGAAGGTTATCTTTTATTTTGTGAGTGATCCTAGGGTGCATGAGCTAATTTTCAACACGTGTACAATCGTCAAGTAGCTTGGAGCTATTTGGATTTTCAAATTTCTTGTTTGTGAGGAAACCAAAATGAACAAAGATAGTTGGGCTCAACGGATAGTATGTCAGTGCTTGGATGGGGTCAGTGGTGGATTGAGAGGATGTTCATGTTTGATTAGGATTAATGGGGTAAATGAAGATCCTTTGACCTTGAGTTGTTTGTGGATGAGTTTGACCATGCATTGGGAAAGGATCTTAATGTTTATTTTATGATTTAGGCATATTTCCCTTAAGATTGACATGTGCTTGATTAATGAGATATTGCATGTAGCTATTGAACTTCAAGTGTCAATAATTGGGATGTTTATGGATGTCACAAAGTGGTGGATTGATTTTGTTTATCCTTTTGTATGGCTTGATTTATGGGAATGGATATACTATGGGTTCTTTGGATAATCTTGACATGATCACACTTGTGAGGGGTGTGGCACAAATCCTAAAATTCATGTTTTTGTCTACTATTTTTTACTAATAGCCCTTCGATAACATTCTTCAAATTTATCTTTGGCTAATTGGATTGATTATATTGATTGATTTGATAAGATTTATTAGGTTGTTTCTTAATATTTGAAATTTTATTTGATGAAGGAATGATACGATGGTATATGGTTGTTGTTTCTTCATTCGATACATAGATTTGGTTAAGCATATATTGGTTTTATCCTTGGTTCAAGAATGAAAGATCCTTTTCCTCTAGAATGGTTTCCTCTTTATAGGTTATCAACACTAGGAAATTTGGACTAGGAGGTTCATTGGTTAAGGGATTACAATTTATATGGGGTGATGAACTATGATTAAAATTAAAATGGATGGGTGGAGGATTAATGTTGTAGGGTTTGTAAAGATGCATAGATGGGTTGATATGGGTCTTATTGGATGAGGGATTATAAGTTTATTTAGATTATTTAATGGTTTGGAATATTTATAGGTTGATAAGGGGCTTAATGGATGAGGGATTATAATTTTAGGTAGAGGATTTAACAGCTTGAGATATTTATGAGTTGATTGGGGGCTTAATGGAGGAGGGATTATACTTTTAGCTAAAGGATTTAATGAGGAGATCTTTATGTGTTGATTGGTGGATTAATGGATAAGGGATTATCAATTTAGGTGGATGGTTAATGGTTTAGGATTTATAGGGTTGGATAAATGAGGCTTAATATGAGGTATTAGCTATGCATAGTTTTTTATTTGAAGGTTTCTCCTATGTAAGTGTTCAAGGTCATAATTTAGAGGAATATTAACTCTTATGTTTATAAGGTACCTAACTAATTTTCTCAAGAAAATATCATTAAGGGATTCATTGGTACATTCATCTTGATTGACAAGGATATCATCATCATTATCATGTTTGTAGGAGAACTAGGTGCATACAATAATGATATAAATATGAGAACTCATCCTATGATAAAGTCATGGTGTGAAGCACCATAGTCAAGTAACCATGTACTAGAAGAGGTATTTGTTATTATAACAAGGGCCTTGCCCTTTCCTTTCCCTTAAAAAATATTTTAGAAGAACCTAAGTTTGATGAAACCTAAGAGATAGGATGAAGAACAATAATCCTATTATTCTCAAGAATATAGTTAGGTGATTGATTTTTTTCTTCAAAGAATTATGTTTGGATGTCTTACAATATGAATATTTGACCTTCTCTTTGATTTACTTCCCATATTTATAAGAGAGGATCTTAAATTCTCTTATAAAAGAAATGAGATACTTTTAATTTTTTCCTATGTGTTGTTCTTTTTAGGTTTATTATTTTGTTACTTTTCCTTGTTGAACAAGAATTTGTTGGTCTTTTCAGTCATGTTTTGTGACCAAGACATGCAATTTTGAAGATTTTAGAGTGTCCATCTAAATGATTATACCTTGTTTCCTCATGAGAGATAAAATTGTCAAGGAAAGGCATAGTAAACTCAATTCCAAGAGCAACCTTAGTAACATGAAAGGTCAAAAAATAGAGTAATCTAGACCATAATAACAAAGTAAACCAATAATCAATAGAGTGTCATGTTTTTCAATTTCACATTGGTTTAATTGTATTTTGAAATACTTAAATTGAGTGAAGAATTCAACTATGCTATCAAAATTGCATAGGTTGAAACTAATAAGTCCATTCTCCAAGAGATAATCCCTAATTCCATCTTATTGTCCAAATGCTATAAACAATGTATCTCAAATTTCCTTAGCTATGTTCAAAGACTCCATATGAAAGAGAAAATCAAGGGACACATATAAACATAGAAATCTATAGGCCACATCACATTTGTTATTCCACATAACAGTTCTATGTCAATTCTCATTGTTATTCTAAACAACCCTTTAGTTCTTAGCAATTCATGCATTTTTTATTTCTATTAAAAAATAGTTATAGGTTGTTAGAAGAGGAATAAATTGTTGATCTATAACATAGAAACAAAGTGACAGAATAAATAAATAAGACAACACAAGTGCAAACCCTTATTCCTAATTAATTCAATGAATCTCTCGATAATTATAATGTTGGACACTTTATTTTAGTGTGATTTACAAAGCATACACTTGCATCAAATGAGTTTTATGATATCCAAATAACTAAAAAAATGATAAAAATACAATCAAACTATTGAATACGAATTAATGAACTCAAAAATTATATAATATAAAAAAAATAGAACTAAAAAGTGAACTAAATTATAACAAAAAAGTTCCAAATAATAAGATTAGAATCATATAATATGATAAAACTCAATCTAAAAATAAAAAATAAAATTGGATGATTGAGATATTTGCTTCTCGAAGTCAAGGTGCAAGAAAAACCCCAACAGGAGTGGGTGCCTCCAAGCCAACAAAAATATTGATGTTTGTTGAGTATAGATGGCAATTAGCCAGTGGTACAGCCATGTGTGGTCATTGTATACTTGGTTTCCCAGTCAACAAAGAAGTTGGTCCAATAGTCTAGACACCATATGTGACTCACAAAATAGAAATGTGCCACACGAAGGGGTCTTGTAAAGCTAAGGGAGCAAGGCTCATATAAGCTGTCATCTCATAAACCCATTGTTAAAGGTCATATGTAGAGCTTATTATCACTGTGAACAGGACAAGAAATGAAAAACAGAAAGCAACAACGATAGGACTGATTGTCTCATAGCCTTTTTTAGCCTCAGAGAGATTAAAAGTTATTCTGGTCTATTATATGCTGATATTTCTGGCAGTCACTGTGGCACCCACGATGTACTAAATGGTAGGGGAATCTGACAAGTATATTACAAATGCCACCTTAGTCGTCAGGTTCCCAGTACTCACAAGAGCTGTTGAATGTCTAACCACATTCTTTGCACTGAATGAAATCTTGAAAGGAGTACTACAGAGTGCTTGTTCCCGGAGAAGGCATAGTTACTGTCAGTGGGAGATCGACTGAATGCCACTACAGAGTGTTGGGGGTACCGCAATTAAGATAATAGGAAAGGTACGAGGTAGGAATGATGGGGCGAAGCTAATGGCATGGTTGCCAGTCTTTAGTGCCTTGTCGGGAATCTTGACAATGTTACCGAAGGTTCGAGGAGAGTACAAAGAGCTCCAGGCAAGTGAGTGCATACGCAAGAGTGGTCCTTAGATCCTTCACAGAAGTAAAGGTAAATGTGCTTTACACATACATGCAAATCATGATATTGATTGTGTAGTTTTGAATCAAATTTATTGATTCATATTTTATGAATAATAGTTTATATGAATCTATTTTGAAGGTTTTGTAAATAGGGCGGTAAGTTAATTGGGTTTGATCTTAATTAAGTGTGTTTGAGTATCATCTAGATGCAATGAGTGCCAAGTGCACCATTCATTCTTATGAGAGATGGGTTCGTGTGAACTACTATTCATGAAATATAGATCAATGATTTGACTCAAAATTTACATAGTTGAATCTTGATAGCAACATCATAATTTGACATGTTGTGGAAAATACCTTCTTATTGATGCATACGAATTCATTCTCGTAGATATAAGGTACATGGCCTTCAACTTATAAAAAATAATCTCGTACCACTTGAAATATGCAATAAATGCAAACCTTGAACTCTATAATTGTACCATCAAATCTACCTCAAACAATGCACCAAGCCCAAAAACTTGTTAGGTGCTTCAAAACATGTGTAGCCTAAAAAAAAAGCAAATCAAGAACCTAAAGAATCAACGATAACTAAGATTCTATATATTTGTTTTGATGAAACTAAAAGCTAAAAGTGATTATAGCGAGTCTTGTTGAAACAATCAATTACACCATTCACCATAAAATAGGCTGCATTCAAAATTTGTAAATTAAGACACTTATTCATTAAAAAGAAGAAAAAGTTAGTGCTCTCAAAAATAGGAAACAAAATGGATTAATCTAAATATCATGGCTCTAATACCATATTAGATTTTGTGAAAGAAAAAATAATTTAGACCAAATCTATTAGAGATAAGGATTATTATTCAATCAATGATTCAAAAAATAAAAATAGGAGAATAAAGTGTTTCAACAAATAAAAGTAATGTAAGAAGCTAAATGCATATATTGAAATGTCCATTTTATATAAAACAATGCAAGCAAGTACTTAGAGATTATGTGAAAGGGGGGAGTTGACAAATATGACCAATAGGAAGTGAAATTCTTAATATTCAAAATAGGAAAGAGTTACTCCTATGGAAGATGCTAGCAACTCAAATCCCATGATTCACTCCAAGACACGTCTAAGTAAGAGAAACCTAGATGTAGGAAAATACATGACAACCTAATGAAATTAAATTAAAAATCAACAACTAGATTAATGGATTATCATCACATTGACATGTATGCTTAGTCATTTCTAGGCACTTACACAACCAAGATACATTTAATACTACATGTCCAAAATTTACCATAATATAGAAAATAAAATTCTTGTGAATATTTGATGTAGGTGGAAGATCCACATCATCAAATAAAATTTCATGATTAGATTGAGATCAATCAATGTAATCATGGAAGTCATTGTTTGTAGAGAGTTATTAACTGGATGCATATCATGTCTGAAGCTTTGTACATGATTTTATTTTATAAAAGGGATTTGCATACTAGATCCAAAATATGAATCTTTGATTGTATATTATATACATAATCAACAATATCATATTCCTTAAAATGCCTTAGTTTTAATGTTAGGTGCATGCATTAATTTGCTAAACTACTAAAGCGTTAAACTAGTTAATTAGTGGGCTCTTTTTTACCTCTAGCCATTCATTGATAATTATGAAGTATGAGCTTAGGATTATTAGGTATAAATTTTTTATCTTGACCCATCTATTGATAATGGTAACCCATCATATGATATTTTTGTAAATTAAAGGCTCTTTGGAATGTAAGTTGAAATAGAGAGAAATTGAGCATACACATGAAATAAATTTAAGTCCCATAGGAGTAGAAATAATACTGGCCATATCAATTGAAGAAGATTGACAAGAACCAAAATATGTGTGATAAGGAGTTTGTGACAAGTCCAAGTTATCATGAAGCCTACTAGGACAAGATAATATACTATAAAATAATGTATCAGTGTCATAAATTGGTTATACAATAGGAAAGAGGAATCAAACCAATATTAGATTCTATCTCTTAAAGTGAGTCTAAATTCAACAATCAAAAAGATATAATCATGTAAGTACTCAGTTTTATCAATCAAGAATGAATTGAAATGTAATGAAGTGTCATTAGAGCCATCAAAGTCATCTTGCACTAATTCCTCACCAAGATTGGACGCATACCCTCATGTAATGTGGGATAAAATAACAAAGCTTCATGATTGACACCTAAATAATCATGATGAGATGTTGGGGAATAATCGACATAGAGTGTAACATAATTATGGGATGAGGTACTATATAAATTTGTAGAAGAATGATATATTAGAGAAATATCACCATGAGTCACAAAATCATCATGCATGAAAAACGATAACTAACACCAAGCACTAAATGCATGCTTCTCATAAGATGTCAAATCAAGAGAACATAAACTGAATGATATGGAGGTTAGATTATCTTGATGTCAAAAGATTCATTATCATCATAAGTAGATAAAGACACTAACATAGGCTACAAAAGAGGCAGCATTTTCATAAAGTGTGGTGGCATAAAGAGTGACCTTATCAAAGTAAGAGGAAAAGATATCCATGACAAAGATATAGAAATGTAAATTACAATCAAAGGATGTGGGAAGGGATCAAATACAAATGAAATGATGAAAATCCCAAACCTAATAAAATGGAATAACAAAGTACATGTGAGGGGGATCCAAACCATAAGTAAATATGAAACAAAAATATAGAAATTGGTAATATTAGATCTTCAAATACAAATAGAAAGATCAAAATCCCAGGGCAAGAACCTAGAAGGTTCAATATAAATGTAAATAAATTAAATAAATTCTTTACTAAAATTAGGTTTAATAAATATGATAAATAATATAATCAAAATAATTTAATTTAGAGCTATAATGAATCATGTATCAGAAATTAGAAAGTTGAAAATTGAAGAAATAAAATTAATTAGCTAATTTTAGTGGTAACTTTAAGAAACCTCTATACATATAAAATCTCAACAAATCCTGCCTAACGCATTAATTTTTTTTTGTGGTGAATGTATTCCCATTTTTTCATAAATATTATTTTTTATAGTGAATTTATTCATATTTACTCACAATGTAGGTTTTCGCTAGTAAATTATGGATGTATTTGAAAAAATATAGTATTTTAGATAGAAAATTCTTAATTAATTAGAAAAAATAAAATAATTTAATTAAAAAATAATCAAATGAATTCAGAATGATAAAATAAATAATTGGATGGTTTTTCAAACTTTTTAAAACAAATTCAAATGTGGTTAGTGAAAATATCTCAATTTTAAATGATAAGGATTAAATTATTTGGTAAATTTTTCGCTTGATAAAATTTGAATTGTTTGAAAAGTTCAAATAATGATATGAATGTTTGAAAAAAAAAAAAAAAAGGCATTGGGTCTATACATATTTTATTTATATAATATAGTAGATACATGAATTTAATTCAAAATCTGATCAAACAGTGATCAGTATGACACTTAGATCTTACAGTATAATCAAACATAGACTTACAATTCAAAAATTGATCAGGCAATGATCATTTTGATGCACAAGATTTGTCAAATGATCGATCATAATTTGACATCAAGCATTGATCTGTTAGTAGTCATTTCCAAAAACCATCCTTATCTGCTAACTTCATTTTAGCAAAACATGAAAACATGCCATGCCTGGAGGAATTGGTAATGCTAGACGACCAAAATTCTTCTACAATCCGCGTGAGAAGCCCATAGCCTGGTTGTTTCTACCCAGAGAAATATTTAGGAAACTAGGAGTATGAATGTTGATCAATGAATTAAGTTGTATTTTGTGAGGAAATATTGACACACCCACATTTGGAGATAAAATTTCATAAATATGCATTACCATCTTGATATCTTATATCATGCAAAATAATTATTAGAGTGAAATGAATTTTTTTTTTTTAATAAAATCGATGAGAGATTTTTTAATAAATATTGTGGGTCATTTGATACATGATGATCAATGGCTTGTTATGTTTTGAGTTGATTTTGTAACAGAACTACATTACATGATAAAATTTTAAGAATAGGTTTGTTTAAGAGACATGTGTCAATGACTAAATGGTATTTGTTATGACTTTTTTACTTGGTTAAAATTTACTTAATTCATGTTTTATGTGTTTTCTATTATTTAATAGCTAACTTCATTAATAAGCCCCTTTACATCGTAGAGTACCTTTACTAACAATGGTCCACCAATTGATGCCTATCTTCCCATGCTGATATGTTTTTTTATTTTGTTGACCATATTCCTATGTTATGTGGAAGATATTATTGCATCATTGGGTTTCTTTGCATAACATGGTGATTTATTTTCCTTTTCCCCACTTTGTGATGAGTGGTATGCATCCATGTTTTGACCTAAAAGAATATTTTTTTGTAACATGTGTATTATTGGTCCATGCCATGCTAGATATTGTCTACATAGATATTACATTATTTTAATATGAAAACTTATCAATAATGAATATAGGGTGTATTCTTATTGCATTTCTTACATCCTTGATATCATATTTTTTTAACGTTTAGAATATTGCTATCATAGCAAAGAATTCTTCTTCATATTACAGGAAGTTAACAAATTTTTGATCATATTTAAAGACTTCCCAACTTAGCTACTTATTTGGAACAACAGTTCTTACAACTCACCTAATGTGTAGGGGCGGGTGCAAAAAGTTGGGGGGCCAAAAAGTGGCCAAATTTTAATAAAAAATTGAAAGGCTATAATGTGAGTGCATTATAACGCATGTGCTCACGTTATGTCTTGGTGTGACCAAGTTTAAGGCTCAGTCACACTGAGCCTATAACGTGCTCGCATTATAACACAAGTGCGTTATAGTCTGTTATAACAAAAAAAAAAAGCAAATCAAATTCATTTCATTTCATTGTCATATTTTCTTAGCCCGCAACCAACAAACCCTGTGATAGAGCGCTCATGTTCTAGAGAGGTAAAATCCTACAATTTCTTCATCAAATATTTGCAATTTCTTTGCCAAGATGCCACCACGTCAACAGGGAGGTTGAAGGAGTAAGCATTGTTTTTTTTTGTGAATTTGTTGTTAAATAGGTAAATCTAGATTGTTTCTGATGTTCATTTCTTTAATTTACAGGAGTTGAAAATCAACCTAAAAATCCTCCTCAAAATCCTTCTCCTCCTCATGAACATGCACATGAAAAAAATCTTGATGAACAACCATAGCAACAAAATCCTCCAACAATTCCTCAACATCCTCCTGGAACTCAACAAAATTTAATGGGGGAAATTGAAAAAAATAAAAAACAAATTGAGGAGTTAATTGCAAGGTTGAACGATCTTGTACGTTCAACCTTGGAAAGAACCACACTTGCAAATTCACTTCAAGCCATGTTAACACATGTAGATGCAATTAGCAAGCAATTAAGTGGTTGGGCGGATAAGAGGTAGGGGTGTAGGGTTTTTTTATGTAGATAAATTATCATACAAACAAGTAAAAAATTACAAAATTACAAAATTTTATTTGTGCTCACTATTTACTAACCCACGTACAAATCAAACTCTTGACCTTAATAACAAGAGGTTTCCTATCCATTGGTGCAACCACCAAGGGATTAGGAACAATTTTTGGAAGAGGTGGTGGATGGTTTTTGACCATCCACCATGTAATAATAATGAGATCCCCCAATATTTCTTGAGGAAACTCTAAGTTATGAGTTTAACCTCAACAAAATCCCCAACTATTTTGATATACGAGACTTTCAAGGGAGAGGTGGTGGGTTGACATAGGATAGACTAGGTGCATGTCAAGATCCTCAACGACAAGGGAGACGAGCACTTTCTAGGC
Source organism: Sequoiadendron giganteum (assembly GCA_007115665.2). Taxonomy (NCBI): domain Eukaryota; kingdom Viridiplantae; phylum Streptophyta; class Pinopsida; order Cupressales; family Cupressaceae; genus Sequoiadendron; species Sequoiadendron giganteum. Next base: position 121,228,897 of record CM021104.1, on the reverse strand, counting down.
CAATTTATGAGCACATTGCTATCCCTTCCATCGTGAAGGAGAGTGATGAGGTGGGCACTCTACAGTCTATTAGCTCTTTGACCTAAAGTATCATCCAACATGCCAGTCCTACATTACAACATCATCTAGGGGAGAGTTCGAGGGGTAGGGTTCCACCCCATTCTTGTCAAGTTTGTGGGTCGCACTATACATATGACCCCATAGATAGTCATGAGGCTAGTGCATAGGATACGTCTGCAACTACCCAGTTGGCGATGACATATGCCATGTTGAATGAGGGTTTCAGCCTCGATATAGGTAAATGTTAACATGTTCATTGAATTTAATTTATTAAATTTCATTTTTGAAATGCAAGATTAACTAATTTAGTTTAATGATTGTATTAAAATTTTAGGGTCATAGTGTTGATACTATTTACACCGACCATCCACCTATTTTTTACTCCACTACATCCACTGATGGGGTATATAACTAGTAAAAAATTATAAATATTACATGTGAATAGCATTTTTATATGAATGGTATTCTAATATTTGATTTTGGATGCTGAATAGGTTAATATTGGAGGTTTCACGATAATACCTCCTAGTGCTATTGGAGTACAAACCTTCACACAGGTACTAGAATAAAGAGTTTAGCTAATGAATTATACTTAATAGATTTGTGTAGCTTATATTCATATCATTGATTACATTGCATTGCACATATTTCAAGCTTAAAGAATTACTTCACATTGCATAACTATTAACTAGATTTGATAGATGACAAAATTTCAATTACAATATAATATTTTATAAAGTTAACATAAGCAATGATGCAATTAATTCACATAACATAAGTAATAACTAGGAGCAGCTACCAATTGCATTTTCTTGTCATGGCATTCCATTAGACCACATTTTATTGAGGCATTTTTTTAAATAGTCACTACCTTGTCTATGCTATGGATGCTTGGAAAAAATCTATGAAAGCATAATAGTAAGCAATAGCATAGACAAGGAAATGAGTTGTTTGAAAAAATGCCTCAAAGAAATGTGGAGAACCAATTTATTTGAGGCATTTTTTCAAACAACTCATCGCCTTGTCTATGCTACCACATTTTCCATACATGTCTACCAAAGTATTTTATCAAACAATTCACTTCCTTGCTGCTATGGCTAAAAGCCTGAAAAAGGTGCTTTCCAAAAAACTATGGATGCTTGGAAAAAATCTATCAAAGCATAATAGTAAGCAATAACATAGACAAGACAATGAGTTGTTTAAACAAATTCCTCGAAGAAGTGTGGTCTCATGGTGATGGAATGGAATGGAAATCCATCACCATGAGACCACAGTTCTTTGAGGTATTTTTTCAAACAACTCATTGCCTTAAGAATAGAAACCAAGCCTTTAGCCAAAATTCCCCTCCAAATCATTTTCAAGGTCCTCATCCTCATCCTCAATTTACCAATCCATGGAAGCTTCCACCTCTTATTCCACTTTTATATCCTACATCGTTAAAATCCACATCACCCCACTATTACCAAGCAAAGTCATCCCATGTCTCTCATAATAACTTCCTCCGAGGTATATTTGCAAAGGTGGTTGTTTCCCCATGCAAAAATAAAGCGATGCCTTGAGAGCTGCTCAATGTTGTAACTTGCAGAGATGGATGATAACGGCTAAGCTCAAATTTATTTTATGATTGCTCTCAGACATATTTAGGGTTTGTAGAGAAACCCTAATGGTTATAGTCATGGCACTAAATAGACTTTATATTCTGTCGTTGGCTATCTATCAGCCGTTGCAGGTTGCTTAAGTGAAAAATTAAGCCCTTGGGTTCATTGGTGCAACCAAACCTCTTTTCTAGTGTTTACCGGCTCGAAAAATATTCGATGAACATAATAATTCCTAAGTCACAAAGTAAAAATTTGTCCTCATTGAGATCAACGATTGTGGTTGAGGCTTGAAGATCTAACGACCTCCTTGCTAGCCTACATCAAATATGGTGGGTCACCATTTAAACCCGCGAGATAGTGGGCAACGGTGGAGATTAAACGACGAAGATAAAACGGTGCTCATAGTATATATGGTGGGACCAGATAAAGAGGAAGGTGATGAGAATGAATGGTGACATGTAGACAAGTGGCAATGAATAATTGATCGATATGGAAATTCACATATCCATTGTGAATTGTACAATGCTGACAAAGGTGACAGATGGCGCTAGCCTACCGGCCCACTGAATATTTGGTGGGTCTGTGTCTAGCTCCATGAGATAGCAGGCTTGTGATGCATGTCTTGGTGGACCCCACACTTGGCAAGCTGCATATGGTGAAGATCAATAGTGATTATTAAAGTAGATCTTTAATCCAACGGTCATGTTTAAAAGGCTGGATAATGAATGTGAATCGATGGATTGTGGTACAAAAAGTAGCAGATCAACAACTCAGGTTTAAACTGAGAATCATCAACGACTATGATAGTGTGAACGAGGATTTTGACTACAAATTAGTTCTGGGAGCGAATTTAATTGGCCCAAATGCTCCAGATACTAGTTTTATTGGTGATACGACGATTAGATTGTTGAAAAAGATATGTAGGCGACAGAGAATCAAATCATGATTTGATACAAAGAACATGAATTAAATGAGATTGAAACCCTAGCTTTCCACAAGGCCAAAAATAGAAAAATCTCCAACTTTGGATAAGTGAGTGTGTGGCTCGATGGTTTGATGGCTTGTGGAAGAAGCTAAATGTCAAACCTTAGCAGAATATTTGTATGATGTGTGCATATCTCAAGGAAAATATTGGAGGTTGGTGAAAAACACAAAAGGGAAAATCGAAAATTGACTAAGTGGAGCTACACAGAGTAGAACTGCGTGAATGTTGTAGAGGTGTAATAAGAGTCTCTTGAGGCAGACATAGAATACACTTAAAGAAAAGAGAAGGGAGAATTACAAAGTGTATGCATGATCTCTGAAGGCAGACCAAAGAATGCACTAATAGAAAAGGTGCAACAGAGTTGTGTAGTGTATTTGTGAGTCCTTTGAGGCAGATAAAGAATGCACTAAAAGAAAAAGGGAGAGTGTAGAGGTAGTGTGAATGAGTGGAACCCAAACAAAAGGTTGAAAGTCTCAATCAGGGTTCATATCCAGGTACATAACTAAGGAGGTGTAGAGCATAGAACTAGGTGTTGAGCAGTTGCAAGTTAAGTTGCAACATTGGATTGTGTTCTATTAAACAAATTGTAATATCCCTTATTGTACAATCTAATTGGTGGGTGCCATCAGACATCTAGATAGGTGCTCAGAGTAGTGATTGGGTGCTTCCTTGGAGTAGGTGCTCGTAAAACAAGGAATTGTTGTCTCTTTAGGGTTGGTGCCCTTAAACCTTGTAATCAAACTTTTGATTTTGAGGCTAGATTAGGACAATAGCTCCTAGCAACACTTCTCACCGTGTTTTTTCCCATCTTGGGCTTTCCACGTATATCTGGTGTTATGCGCATGTTTAAGTCTCTGCTTGTATTGATTTAATCTACTAGCTAAGTTAAAAGGAATCAATTTATTAAGTTCTTTTAGGGCTAGATTTCGGGTTATCTACTGATTCACCCCCCCTTTTTAGTAGGTCATTGTGTTCTAACATAGAGACTATGTTGAAGAGTTGGTTTTGATTGTAGGGTGGTTTAGACTAGAAGTGATAGTTAGAGTGTTATTTATTTGACTTAGAATCCTATATACCATGATCATAAAAAGAATATTTAGATTTAGTATCACTTTATTTGAGATGTGGTTTAAAATGATAATTTAATAATTAAAAATTGACACTTTGGTTAATGTTGTAGATTAACTTAGGTAAACTATAAGCACAAACAAGTTATCTTGGTTCAAGGAGGCCATGAGCCTTGTATATTACACTTAATTAATTTTATGTTTCTTGTTTATGTCATTGCAATGTATAATATCAAGTGGGATACTTTTAGGAAAAGGTACCTTGACAACCATGTGGACAGTTGAGAGATGTTATTATTTTATTATTTCTACTTATAATGGACTAATTGTTGTAGTGGCATTAAGAGGGAAACTATAAAGTGTTTTAACTTAAATTACACCATTTATTGATTCTAAGTACTAGGAGAGAGAGAGAGTGGAGGACCTATTCATTATCAGGTGGGTCCCTCATGCATAATGGAGCCTATGTTGGAGCCCCATTATGGGGAAGTACTATTGATTTTAAGTGATCAAAGATGCTTGTATGAGTGGTTTTATTCATGGTGTATTAAATATTTGTCACATGATAGTATTTGATATTTTCCATATACCATGGCTTGCTAGTTGTTGATTTGGTGAATCCACTTGTGGTTTCATCTCTCTACTTCTCCATAAACTAGATGTAATAGATAGACTTTTCATAGGCATTTTGTAGCTGTAGTACAATTTCATGCTATTGAAATTTTATTAGATTGAATAATGAATTCAGATGTATTGTTTTAAAACATTATTATTGCATTAATAGAGACTTGTGCTCTCTTTGTTGGTAATTTTTTTTCTCTAAAAGGAATTTACCACATTAATTTTGTGTTGTGTTTATCATTTTTTTGTGATTTCTAGTTCACTAATTTAAAATTATTTGTATATTTTTCTAATGGTTAATCACATCATATGTCAATTGGTATTTCAAATTTGTATGTCAATAGCTCAAGTTTTTAGTATAGTAGTTTACCTTGTTTATCGGCATACATTAGCAAATAATATCATTCAAAGTTGATTTACTAATGGTTTAAGTCCACTCTTTAAAATATAAATGCATTGTAAGCCTTATCATTTATTTTTAGATATTTGTAGTTATTGTTAGCAAAATTGAGAAATGATTCATCTTTTATCATCATATGTTTAGAACTCCTCATTTTCATGAGAACCCATTTGAGTCAAATTTGAAAAATGAGGGAAATGGACATGCATTTATTATTTTCATAGTGATAATCCTCATGAATACATAAAGACATAGATATTCATTGATTTTGTTAGATTGGAGGACCCTCCACATGCTAACTGAACAAATATCAAAGCACAATCTCCTCAATTTAGACCTTTTTTACTAATGAACATGTCTAATCTTACACCTCATAGAATTATATAATTTTATTCATAACATTACATACATGAACATTATATATATAGTTACGTCTAAATCAAACATCATATTTAAGATCTTATGAACACATAAATAACAATATAATTTAATATGTTTAAAAAAATGATTTGTGTTAAAAAACATATATGATTAAGACTATCAAACTGTCCTATAGTAATATGGATTTGGAAATAATCCATTACCATGGGATTGACTGACTAGGGATCTATAATGGATGGTCACTCATTTTTCTAGATACTCTAGATGAAAAACTCACTTTCCTTGCCTTCAATTACTGTTGGAATCCATCCAACTTCAAACTTAAGACATTATTTTTTATAAGATTTTCATTCAACACTTTTGTGAGCATCCCAAACACATTCTTGAAAACGTTGGATTTTGTTTATGCTTTCATATTATAAAGCCATGAGAGTAAGAGGAATACACCTCTCTTTAAACTCTCTGATTTCCAGGTGTGCTCAACAAACAAAGACAAGTCATGCCTTGACATTCTTAAACGACTTGAAGTTACCAATGCGGTTATCAATGAGAAATCATTGATGCCTGTTTTGCCTTTGAAACAAAGAATTTCACTTCTTTTATAAGCAACAATGTGCGAAGTACTTATATATTTCTCCATTGCCATGGATTCTCGATAAGTTCTTTTAATTAAGAGATATTCCATTATCTTTGCCCTTAATCTTACACTTTCATTTGTAATGATTCTGTATACCTTGAAAAGTCCTTATATGACTATACACCACATCACTAATTATCATGCCATAGTCAAGACTCTAATCAAAGGCCTCAACCATGCATGGTGATTTTTCAAAGAATATCAAAGTTCCATATTTATCAAAACCACAAACATATTGTCTATCAACCAGTTTGGTGATCAATTTATTTAGTATTCATGGAGTAGTTTTGCCAATTCAAAAGAATATCTATTTTTTGTTTCAATTAATTGAATATAGAATCTTTTAAAGACTTTTTTCCATTTCAAATAATACTTCTAGAACCATTTTTGAAAAGCATACTTATCCAATGCAGTTTCAGATTCTAAATCCACATTCAGGATAATTTTATCATAGACAATTTCATCAGAGTAACCCTATCCAAGCTTAGTTATTGATAGAATAAATTGATCGGTTATTTTAAGAAAAAAATTTTTCAATCGAAAATCATCATTTAATGTTAACTATTTGTATATTCTTATAACTGATTTGAAGATAATCCAATATTGTTCTAAGCAATTCTAGTTTTTTATTGACATTTTTACAAGATTTGAAAACAAATATTATCTCGCATCTATATAAAAAGAAAAGTTTATCTAAAAATTTGATGTATTAGTATTAGTTGATTTCTTATGAAATATTATAACTTTTCATAGTTTTGAACTAGTCATAACATTTATAAAATACAAAAATATATGAACAACTAATTGTCCCATTATTTAGTCCTCTATAATGATGAGAATGATATCATGATCAAATTAGACAAATTTGATTATTGTTTAAAATTTACACCAAAATAAATTTTTTTACAACTATTGTTTTATCTTTCTATTTCTACATATATAGTTTACTCTAGGATTAAGAAAGATTTGAAAAAATTATGCTTTCTCCTATTATTTCTAAGTATGGCAATCTATCTGGTAGTACATCCAAATAGTTTGAGAATATTATTTAAGATTTTGATCAATTTGTCAAGACCTCCAATGAAGAGGTATATAAGATGCAAATAGTCATCACAACACATCACCATGGGTATGATATGATTACAAGAACCATTGTAATATAATACATGCTGGTTACACAAGGAGAAATAAATTATTTAACATAGAAAACACCAAAAGATTCATAAATATGTCTTATCCATCACCTCTCATGTAGAACTTTAAGCTTTTTTTATAGGGTGAGCCCTTTTGGATAGGGATAGGGATAGGGATAGGGATAGGCACCCCCCCTTCCCTTAAACTTGATATAAATAAATAGATCAACCATTAAATACACACTCTTATCTATCACCTCCTTATGTTGTTTACATAATTAATATAAATAAATAAAAGAATAGAAAAATTAACTCATTTTTGTAAAATAAAAGAAAATAGAAAAAATATTATATTTTGATATGAGGAATTTTTTTGACATTTATTATGACAATACAAATAATTAAAGTGAATCATGTTAAATGGTTTATTGATAAAATAGTTATTCAAGCAAAAGATAAAGTAAATAATGTTTAAAATAAAATAGCTATTGATTAAAGTTTGTAATTTTAAATGGCTATTTCCAAATTATTAATTTATGTGTCTATCTTTAATAAATAAAATAGTTGGTACGAGTTTTTCACAGTCCATCAAATTAGTAGTGTAAGCTTTTGGTTTAAATTGTCTATGGTTTTTGTTCAACGTTTCAGATCACACGTGATCTAAAACATCGAACTAAAAACATAGACAGTTTAAACCAAAAGCTTACAGTACTAATAAAATAGCTCTTAAGCAAATAAAATATCTTTATGTCTTTCTTACCTGTTTATGTGTCTATATATAAACATGTAGTAATTTAATATTAAAAATTGATGTTTGTATAGAATTATGAGCAATAGACTAAAATACACGCATATAAAAAATAGTACATGTAGCATTTCTTTTAAAACTTTTTTAGATTAAAAAACTAGCTTAAGCCATGTTTTAGAAACTAATTTACAATGTTATAACATGTTGTTGGGGACTAGAAAAGGGGTCTACTTTGGTGATTATTTTAGTATCAAAAGGACAATGCCACTTTATTTAAAGAAAGACGGTAAAACTATAAGTGTGATATGTCTTTTAAGTTTGCAACCTAGATAAATTGAAGGTATGGTGGTGCTAAAAGGGATTACCTTGATAGACAAGATCCTCCTTCCAATACTAGTATTGCCTTTATAGCTTGATTCTAGTTTTTAATTTATGTTGATCCAGTAATTTGATTGATTTTTATCTTGTAGGACTGTATACTTGCTTGATTTGTCATTGCTTCTCTTTTTAGGGTCAAGTTGTTTTTTTGCTTCCAACTTTATTGGTCTTGAGACATGGTCCATATCACCCATTTAAAAAAAAGATTTGACTATATACTTAAACTATTTGTTTTAAAGTATGATCCTTAAATAAAACTATTTGGTTGCCAAAAGCTATCGACCTCTCCTCCTACTAGCATGGACTAATCCACTCCACAAGGTCATCAATGTGACAAAAACTAGAATGCTTGGGGCATGATGGTTCTCATAATCCTCAACACATAGCTTGTTGTCATGTGGTCATGGTGGGTCCCAATTATACTATCATCATTCAACTTCTCCCTAGCTATACAATAGAGGAGCATCTAGATGACTATATAGAATGACGAATTTTCTTGTCTCCTTCCAACTATTTCTTCTCGCAAGGTTGCTAGTCAACCATTTGAAGAACTGCAAAATATTGAGGATTAGACTCGTGATGGCACTTTTATTGACTAAAAACCCATTCTAGATATTAAGAATAGTCTCGATATGTGAAAACAAAATTACCACAACCAATCTCCTCCTATAAGACCTATAACTCTTACTACTCAACAACTTTTTATTTTCTAATTTCAATATTTAATATCTTAAAACTTTGTCTTACATAAACTTTAAGAGATAAGTGGGAACCATTCATTATCATGAGAGATGGGTTCTTGTGAACCACTACTCATGAATCATGGGTCAATGAGTTTGACTCGAAAACTACATGGTTGAATCTTGATAGCAATATCATAATTTGACACGCTGTGGAAGAAACCTCCTACTTATCAATTGATGAGCTAAAGGCACTCTATAATGAATGGTTCATAAGGCACAACACTTGCTGAAGGTTTTGCAAATGGGGTAGCAAGCTAAGTGGGTTTAACCTTGGGGGAAACTCCGTGGTTAAGCGCGCTTGAGCTGGAGCAATACTAGGATGGGTGACCTCTCGGGATGGACCAATGCTTCACCTCTGTGAGCATCACCTAGATGCAATGAGTGCTAAGTGGACCATTCATTATCATGAGAGATGGGTTCTTGTGAACCACTACTCATGAATCATGGGTCAATGAGTTTGACTCGAAAACTACACGGTTAAGCAAGCTAAGTGGGTTTAACCTTGGGGGAAACTCTGTGGTTAAGCGCGCTTGAGCTGGAGCAATATTGGGATGGGTGACCTCCCGGGATGGACCAATGCTTCACCTCTGTGAGCATCACCTAGATGCAATGAGTGCTAAGTGGACCATTCATTATCATGAGAGATGGGTTCTTGTGACCCATTACTCATGAATCATGAGTCAATGAGGTTGAATCCTGATAGCAATATCATAATTTAAGAGATAACTTCACTCATTTTTATTTTTATTTTTTTATTACTTTTATAGTTATTATAAATACCTATTTCGACCATAAATATTTGACTATCAAACAGCATGCCCTTGAACGTTGATTTGGCAAGATCTGCAGAATATTATTTTCTATTCCTAGCCACGAGGGGTTTTGAATTTTATGAGGACCTGCTACTATTGATTGGTTGATTGAAAATCTTTCAAAATCTGTAAGTCAAAATCAGACGTACGCATCACCGAGAATGTCGCCTACCCTCTCTTTATGTTTTATTTCCAGATTGCATTTATGAGAGCGTGATTATATTTCTAGATTTTGGAAAAATTTAGTTTATGTTTAGACTAGAAATTGTTAATTTTTTTGTCGGAAGTTATTGACTGTCATTTAGTATTTTATTTAAAAGTTCGTGTTTATTTTTATATTTTAGATATCAGTAAGAAAGTGGTGTTGGAATTTTAACAGCTGTATAACCTCTTCAACCATTAGTGCGTTTACCTTAACTCAGACATTGTTATAACCAGCTCCTGCTACTGCAGCCACTCACACAGCTTCTTTTCCTTCTTTTCTGTCAGGAAAAGCTTTTAAGCCCTCTGTCATGTCTTAATCAGACTGGAAGTGTAGGTGCCTTTACTGTTCAGAACTTTCAGGATTTTTCCTTCTGATAAACTATCACTAATTTCTTTGACAAGACAATCTACCACTCTTATGCTATAACTTAATATTGATTTAACTTACAAACCTTTAAATTTAAGTATTTTCACTTATTTTAATTGATGAAATTATTTTTATTATAGAATGGAATAGAAGAGAAGAATTGTAATGTTAGCGAGATCAAAGATAGTTTATGGGATAACAGATTCATCATTCTAGGTTTTGGGTTTTAGACTTGTTGAATGATTACTAAGAATTTTGATAATGAACTTCATTGTTTTCCAAACCTTTCCTCTTTGAACAATGTAACATTTGCAAGGTCAAAGATAGTCTATGGGACAACAGACCAATCATTCTAGTTTTTGGGTTTTAGACTTGTTGAACGACTACTAAGAAGTTTGATAATGAACTCCGCTGTTTTCCCAAACTTATCTTCTTCAAACAAATGTAATGTTTACAAGGTCATAGTCTATGGGACAACAGGTCCATCATTCTAGGTTTTGGATTTTAGACTTGTTGAACGACTACTAAGAAGTTTGATAATGAACTCCGCTGTTTTCCCAACCTTATCCTCTTCAAACAAATGTAATGTTTACAAGGTTAGAGATAGTCTATGGGACAACAGGTCCATCATTCTAGGTTTTGGATTTTAGACTTGTTGAACGACTACTAAAAAGTTTGATAAATGAACTCCACTGTTTTCCCAATCTTATCCTTTTCGAACAAAACTGGTGACGAAATTCATGATCAATGTTTTCAATTAAAAAATTATTTTAATTAACAAAATTTACAATTAGTATTGATTTAACTTAGAAACATGTAAATTTGAGTATTCTTATTTATTCTGATTGATCAATCAATATTATTATAGAATAGAGTACAGAATAGAAAGATTTTAATGTCCACCAGACTAAAGATAGTCTATAAAACAGCAGATCTCGTCATTCTAACTTCTAGACTTGTTGAACAACTTGAACTCCCCTCTTTTCTGAACCTTATTCTCTTCAAAAATGTTTTATAATGAAATAATTTTAATTACATGACAATTGTTTTTTGCTATATTCTTTTCCAACACACCAACTTTTGTCAACGATTGAACTTTTATTATTCTTTCGGTATATACTTTTTGCCTTCAATTGTCCAAAGCTTTTGTTTCCTTCTGTCACAGGTTTTAATGGCAACTAGCTAGCATGTTGCAAGCTAAACTATTAATCGAACCACATATTCCTCTCCACAGTGTTTGTTTGTTCCTTGACTGTGCACTTCTTTGACTGTGCAGCTGTTATCTGCTACTTGTACTTTCTTTTTTCCTTGAATCCAATATTTTTTATCATAAACAAAAAAAGATGTCTCTCAAGTGGGATGGTTCATGCATTTGTGTATTCATTACTTTCAGGTCTTGGTTCAGTGCTCATGTGATTATGAATGTAGGTCCTTTATCAACCACACTAACAAAACAAAAAATTAAGGGGGTTAGAGCACGCCATTAATAAGTAAATGAGACTCCACATGGGTTTCTCCAAACGAATAAGGGCCAAAAGCCAATGATTACTTCTCTAGTTTAGAGCCACGCCTCACTAAAATAATCAAGTCTAGCTTGTATTCTTAACAATAAAATTGTGAATGGGGATACATTTATTAAATTTTATGTTTATTTAGATGTATTATTGTAATGTTTAAGTTTATGTTTTTTTATTTAGTTTTAGTTTTATTTTAAAATAATGTGTTGACATATGTATATATTACAAATGGTGAATCTTTTGTGAAGTTGGTTTTTTTTCTAATATTTATCCAACTCCATATACATATATATTTTTATATATTTAGTCTTTATCTTATTTTTATACACACATATTCTAATGTGTTTACATAAGATTTACATTTATTGCACCTATCATTTTGTCTACCTAGATATGATTGTTTACCCATCTAGAATTATTTCCATCATCATGGGGTATAACTTGGATATGACCATTTGTCTACCCAATTACCCATCCAAGATCATCTTTGTAGTTACATGGTTGATGAGGCCATGACTATGGAATTGACCCTAGGTGCACAAATAGTCATATCCCTAGATAGGACTTGAGGTTGTGGACTTGATTCTTTCCTTTCTAAAATTCAAAGAGAACTAGTTTGAGTTCCCTAAAAGGATCTATCAAGGTAATTAAAAAATTCTTGTGAGCCAATTCTTCTTCAAATACCTTTAAAATTTTGAATTCTAAACATATAAAACCACTATAAATAAATTTTTTATTCGACGATGTAACTCCCATCTAGATGCTCTAAGATGTCACTTAGATCAATTGCCCCAACAATAATCAAGTATATAGGAGTTGACTTACAGATGTGAATATAGGTGTTTTTAGAACAATTAGGTGGAAGCGTCATTGAATCAAGATAAGTATAAATATTATGGAACCACTCATCATTAGGCAATGTAGCATAAACAAATAAAGAAGTCTCACGTATAGTGAGAGTGTAATCTATGAGTAGGCAATGTGAAGTAAGGAAGTTAGTATCATCAATATTGATAAGTGAGGTGGTAATAACCATATCATTTGCATGTATATTATCCTAGTGAGGAAAAACATCAATGGTAAATGAGTCAATATAATCAAATAACTATATAGCCAAATCATGATATTGTGCACATGTCTGGTAACTTTGGTATTATAATCACCATTAGTTTGTCTACCCACCATCTATGGATTGTAATGTATATTAATAGATTTTACTTTTAAATAAATAGTTGAATGGAAACCAATAATCAATGACTCATATTCAACTAAAATATTAGTAGGTACAAGCTCAAACCCATATCACATGTTGGACCAGCTAAATGGTTTATAACAAAATATTTTTGACCTAAAATGTGAACTAGCCAAAAAAAATGGCCGAAACCACATAGTGTAAATGTGGATGTGATATTTTTGGGTGAGAACTTGTCAAAATAAAAGAAAAAATAAAAATTATCATTGCACCCAAATTAAAGTCGAACAAAGTGTTTTCACTCTCCAACTACCATTAGCTTCCTAGTGTCAGCCAACCAACCGTTCATCCATCCAAGTTCCCTCTCCAACTAGGTAGGTCTTATTTACCTTCTAATTTGTTGGAAAAATGTGTCTCAACCTTGCAATTACATAAAGTAAGTATTGATACATCAGCGACATGGGAGTGTGAGGGGTTCTCCCCATGAGGCGTACAGGGGGATCATCCCCTCATTGGAGGGTTTGAGGGCCGCACGCCCTGGTGAGGGCTTGGGGGAAGCACTCCCAAAAGCTAAATTTTTTTTATATTTATTATTGTAAATATAGGTCGTTCATCATTATGTCTCAGATCTAATGGCTGATATTTTATTAGCTTGACTTTCCCTAGAAGGCAACCCTATTTTATGAGGAGCATTGTATTACGACTGTGTAATGTGATGTATTATGAGAGTCTGATAGTGATCGTGTTGCCTTTGGATCTCTTGTTGGTGATACTTCTGTGAGATGCTTTCTCTACAAGTATATTGTAATTTTCTTAATTTTTGAATAATATATATGGTGGCTTTGGAGTGTGGGGTTTTTCTCCCGAAAGGGTTTTCCCCACGTAAATCACTATGTTGTGGTATACATGACATTTATGTTAAATTTTTTGTACAAATGTTAAATATTTGTAAAGTTTTGAATTATCCTCCTCTCAAGATTAGTGTAGGAAGTTGTTATGCTACCTTAGCTTCCTAACAAGTGGTATAAGAGTCTAATCACCTTTGGTTTCAGTTGTGGGTTGTTGGGTTTTTTGAACTAATCTAGATTTGAGTGGGAGCTTGTGCAGAAGATACTTTGTGATCTTGTTGCAGGAATTTTTAGATGGAAAGTTCATTAGGGAGAATAGAGGTGGATAATTTTGTTGAAAATAATCTTGAGATGTGGAAGTTGAAGATGGAGGATTTGTTGATAGATTGAGATCTATGGGATGTTGTTTATGAGAAATTTTCAAGGCCTACATATCCTAATTTGGTTGCTCAATATGATGTTATGGACTGTAAAGCCAAGGGTCTAATCAAACTACTTTGTTTTAATCAATGCCAACATGAAGAAACCTCTACAAAGAAACTATGGAAGAAGTATGGTGAGTTGTATCAAGCCAAATCTTTAGTGAACAAGATTTTCTTGAGGAAGAAATTGTATTCCTTGAGAATGGGAGAGGATGGACAAATTAAAGACCACCTAGAAGCATTCAATATATTGGTGGATCAATTGGCATTAGTTGGTGTCAAAATGGATGAGGAGGAGAAATGCTAGATCTTGCTTTGTTCTTTTCCTAATTTGTGGGATTCTCTTGTTATGGCTATTGGGAGTACTTTTGTTATATTGAAGACTGAAGATGTAGTGGGTTCTTTTCTTTCTAAAGAGATGAGGAGGAAGGTATCCATCAGTGCCAAGGAGGCCATAAATGTTTGTGGAAGACCTAAGGAAAAATGCAAGAATAATGAGAAGCGTGATAAATCCAATTCTAACGGGAGATCCAATTCTCTTGAAAAGTCCAAAGTTATTTGCTGAAATTGTGGTAAGCCTAGACATATTCATAAGGACTACAAATAAGAAAAGAAGAAATTTGATTATGATTTTGAGTCCGAGAAGGAAGATGGTGATGAATTCATTGCAGCTTTGGCAAATTGTGCAGGTAATAATGCATGGTTAATTGACTCACATGCATCTTTCCATATACCTTTAATAGAGATTGGTTTTCTTAATATGAAGAATTTGATGGGGGTAAGGTGTACTTGGGTGATGATAATCTTATTTAAATATTGTTGGTTGTGGTAAAGTTAGAATCAGGTTTCTTGATGGTAGAATAAAAGGGTTGATGGTGTGTTGCACATCCTTGGATTAGCATAAAATTTATTATTTGTGAACAAAGTAAAAGATGTAGGTGTGCAAGTAGCATTTTTTGATGCAAGATGCAAGATGCAAGATGGAAGATGGTTAGAGGTTCTATGGTAATTGCTAGAGGTGTTAGATATGGCACATTGTATAAGATTGATGCATGCACTATTGAGTGAAATATTACTTATGTGAAAAGAAAGTATGTGGCAGAGGTGAGGGTTTCATCTTCAACATATGGTCATGGCTTTTGGGTACCCAAGGGTGCTCTTTCTTCTAAATCAAAATTACTTGTAGAGAAAACCATTTTATGGCACCAAAGACTTGGCCACATTGGAGAAAAGGGTCTAAGGACCTTGAAAAATAAAAAAAATTGTTGAAGGGTTGTCTGATTGTAATATTTAATTTGATTTTTGTGAGCATTATATTTATGGAAAACAAAAATTTGTTCATTTTTACTCGAGCTCTCATAATTCTTGTGGTAAATTGGATCTTTTTCATTTTGATGTGTTTGGTCTTGTAGATGTTCCTTCAATGGGTAAATCCATATTATGTTTCATTTATTGATGGGGTTAGTGCAGGATCATGGGGTCCAACCAGGCCCTTAAGTGGTAATGAAAATTCATAAAAAACAGAGTTAGACAATTTGACATAAAAGTTTGAATAAGTTATTAACATAATTTGAAAAATATGTAAGAACAAAATTTATAGCAAATTGAATATATTTTCTAAGATACTATTCCTTTTTTGGAAAAAAGTAAACCCATTTGGTGAAAATTTGAAATTTCATTGTAGTAGTACTAAATTTTGAGGAAAAAATAAAAAGCAGGTGAATCTCTGACCAACCTAAGTATAAGCAAAATATAATATATTTTTTGAAACTTTTCATTATAAGTAGAGGACGCATGCCCAAATGTGTCACATTTTTTTGTAATTTTTTTGCAAGTAAATACTTAGTTATGAATTTTTTATTAATTTTTTAAAAATTATTAAAACGTGTTTGTGTGACCACCATAACTTGTGATATTGCTATCAAGATTCAACCATGTACTTTCGAGTCAAACTCATTGACCCATGTTTCGTGAGTAGTGGTTCACAAGAACCCATCTCTCATGATAATGAATGGTCCACTTAACACTCATTGCATCTAGGTGATGCTCATAGAGGTGAAGCACTGGACCTTCCCGGGAGGTCACCATAACTTGGTCAAAAATTTATGAAATTTTCTTTTTCTTTTTTTTATCCTATAGTATGGAAAGCAGAGAATGCACTAACCTATTTGACCCCAATTTCTGATGAAATCTATATAATCAGATGTATCGTCGAGCACTTGTGCGAATTTCCATTTTTAAAAAAAAATTTACCCCAACGTTCGTCGAAATTTCGACGAGCCGTTGTTTTGTGTACTTTTTGACAAAGATCTTTCACCAAAATTGGGGCGGTCCTACAAAGTTAAATTGTAGCGGGCATAAATTGACATGAGCTCGACTATTTATTGCGACAGAGTTTTGCTCGACGGTTTTCTTGGGGAAAATCAAAAGAAACTCAAGAAGATATCACCAAGTTGAGGAAAGTCATTGTTTTTTTCCATAATTCATTTGTGAAGTCAGATTTGTACTTCCAGGTTTGAAAATCATATTTGAAAGCAACATCTCATCAGATTTCATTTATAGTCTTGTGCATTTTTAGAATTTCATTTCCATATTTTAGACCTGGCTTCACAAATTCTTTATAAGGGAATTGTTTATAACTGATGGAAAATTCTTGATAGATTTGGACAAAGATTATATTTGCAAGGTTTCAATTTTAACCCTAATGATCAATTTGCAATAGATTTGGGAGCCATAGCTAGATAATATCAAAGGTGTTGGTTGTTTTTTTACTGTAACCAAGTTTATCTTCTAGACACATAGCATATAAAATCTCAAATAATACTGCCTTACAATACCATCAATCTATATTCTAACCCAATACTACTTATCAAATCCTTATATGAACATAGTCACCTATAACCTCACTCAAGCATTTTAATTAATTCCTTGAATTAAAGCCAAAATGAGAATCACACACCATAACAGTGAGATGAACAGAATAACCCTTGATCATTTTATTCAAGATAATAATATATTCATACAATGGAGATACATGACCTTGAAATGAGTAATTTTCATTTAGATGCTAGTACTGTCTTGAAAATTAAGTACCCATGAAACTAAAACCTACAACAGAATGACACCAAATGGTGTAGGAGCACACCTAGGCTAACCTCCATGTTTGTTATTTTGGCTTGTACTTGACTCTAGCCAAGTCAGGATGTTAGTTTGTTTTCAGACCTTAGAAGGTCATTACTTTTGTGGGCTAGGTGAGTTAGTCATTTGGACTAAGGTCACACAAATAGCTATTAGTAATTTAAGTTTTCTTAATGTTAGTTGTCTATGGGAGATTAGAGTCTTAAAGATGTTCTAAACACTTAGTGGTTATTGTAAAGATGCCTTAAGGCCATTAAATGAGTTGGTTCCTTAGAATCTAGAGGGAATAGTGGTCCTTAGAAATAGGATCAAGGCATAGAGAAAGATGCCAAATGTTGTAAAGAAGTTAGCATGGGCATGCAACTTAGTTACCTTTGGATTCCCTTGAGAATAGGAAGTGGGAGATCAGCCAACAGGCCCTAGAATCATGGGGATGGCATCTATTATGACCCAAGACTCGAATCTCATGACATGATATAATTGGTAATTAGTTTTTGAAAGTAAAATAGAGAGCTCTGCAACAGTGTTTTCAAGAACAACCCGAACTTTTGTGATGACAGAGATGCTTAATGGATTGAGAGACTGAGTTTAGTATTTGTTTAGTGTTCTATAGGATTATCTTAGTCTTTTTCATTTGATAAGCAAGTTGTTTAGAGTAGGATATTTGGTGTTAGGCAAATTGTTTTGGTTTTAAGTTCTTACTGGTCCAGTCTTGACCAGTCGGTGCTTTCATGGCTCCCCCATGAAATCTAGCCTTGGGAAACACCTAAGGATAGGTGGAAATGTTAGGGGAGTCATTAGTGTATATAGATTTAGGATTAGGAAGCATGAAAGAGTGGAGAGCTCTTTTTATCACTAGTCTCTAGGCGAGCAGATAGAGCCCAGTTAGAGGTCTAGGAATGTCTTTGAAGATTTCTTGCAGGGTAAAGAGGTACTGTACGGAATAGGTATAGGTTCAAGTAGGGTTTCATCATAGCTCATCATACTAGGTGGACTGAGGTCATGTCAATCATTTAGTTTATGGTTTGAGCAGGTTCCAAGCAAGATTACAGTCAGTCCTAGAAATTAGGCCTTTTAGCCCTATTGTCCTAAGTTGTAGGAAACTAGTGTACAGAGGTTGTCAGGCCCTAAGCCCCATTGAACCTTTTAAAACTTCCAAATGAGTATCCAAATCTGCCTTTAGTTTTGTAGGGTCTTTGGAAAAATTTAGCAAGAATTGACAAAACAGGACTGGTAAAGGCTACAAGGAATAGGCCTGTTTAAGGTCTCAAATGGTGAAACCTTGAACCCAGTAAGGATAGGGTTGAAGAACCTTCTAAAATGGTTCAAATATGCAAGGTTATGAATGTTTTCAATAGGATGGGCACCCCTGCAATGAAGAATGTGTTTGTGAGAAGTTAGCACTTAGAACTTTCTAAGTGAGGAAGAGAAATTGAACTTGTCAAATGGTGTTAGTCCTCCAAGGTGAAGCACAAAGGATAGAACTCTTAGAGAAGAGTTAGAATTGGACTTAGTTAATCATCTAAGCTAATCAGGACCTAGAGGAGACTAGTTTCCTAGAAGAGACAAGCTGGGTCTCTTAGTTGCAGTGCAAGCAAGCCTTGGAACACTCACATTACCAAACCTAAGAATAGTATCTTCACTATAATATCAGGCTCTTTACAAATTGGCTCTACAACTTCAATTAGACTTGACCTAAAGATATCTAACTTGCTAACCGGCCATATTTTTGGTCCTGAAATCCTTCTTATAGGGAAAATGAAGGAGCAACAAGCATCGGACCAGAAATACACCTGTCACTGGTCACTTGGACCACCTTATGACATTTCAAAAATTGGTTACAATAGCTGAGTCTCAGGAGAATCTTCTTGTTCATCCTGTCCACTGGAGAATAACTGTTGCATTTTCCAAACTTTGAAAACTTGCACCAAAACTACCACCAAGACATAGCCAAAATTTGTTATAACCATAACCGCTGAGCTGTTAATTGTCGGTTGTAGACTCTGTCCTATTTTTGTTCAGTTAAGTAATTTTCTACCCATCCTTGATATTCCTCATCCATTGGCCAATTAAAATTTACCACCTAATTTACCTTTGCACTGTAAGTTGTATACTTTATTGCTACTTGATTCGCCTCCCTTTCAAAAGATTCCAAAAATGTGCTAGTGTTAATGATTTCATCTACCTTGTCCTGCTATTGCTGTAGTGATCTAACATTTCCTTGGGCATCTACAATATCTGGTAAAGATGTGCCACTCCAGTCATCAAAACTCTTTACCAACTCTTTAATCCTCTTGCTCAAATGTAAGGCCTGGAAACCTTGCAGTGACTTCACAAAGTCTTGAGTAGGCCTTAATTGTTGAGGCCTATTAGCTACATTTTGAGAATTTCATTTCTAGATTTTGTTGTGCAAGTTCAAATATTCTGATTTTAGGAGTATAACAGTTGGAAATCATTCTAAAATTAGAATTTAATAATTTCTGGAATTAGCATTTGAAAGTGTTTTTTGGGGTCATTAATTTCAAACTATCTTCTCTTTTGTAGGGGTGGTTGCATGCCGTTTTTTTTGGTGTAAACTATCATAATTATTATATTTTGTTACTTGTGTACGATTAAAAATTATTGGAGTGCGTGTGAGTTTGATATTTTTTAAAGATCTAAATATTCAAGCTTGGTAAAGAAAAATCATGTCAGATAATATTAGTCCAGAACAAAATGAAGAGACAGTTGCTAGATTGTGGGCTATATTGAAAAGAAAGGGTGATGGGAAATGTTATTGTCCTTGCAATAATTGCAAGGGCTTAAAGACAAGAAGACTTTTAATCACAAAAGCTGAGAAACATTGTAGGCAGCATGGTCATGTTGAAGGGGGGAATGATTCTCGTCCATTGGTAAGTTGTTGATTATATGTGTTTATATTGATTGAATTTGTAAATGTTTATATTGTTTTAACATTTGATATATATATAAAAAATCACTTGATCATGATGATAGTTTATTTGTGTCTGGAATTATTATAAAGGTGGGGCGCCCTAGGGCACACGATATGAATTATCATAGCCCAGAGAATGTGGTTTTCCAAGCGGAGGAACATGGAGCTGTGAATATCGAATATGAAGTTAATGATCCTATGGAAGAAGATGATCATGCACCAGAAAACACAATTGAAGATGATGGTACAAATACATTGATCCATGACACATGTAGTGGCACATCTGATCATGTTGATCAAGATGACTTTGATGATGTTTATGATTTACCTATACTTGAGAACACAGACGAGCCGCTTTATGAAGGCTCCCAGACAACTCTTCTCTCTGCTGTATTGTTGCTAGTGAACTTGAAGGTTATGAATGGTTTATCCAACATAGCAATCTCACGGATGTTAAGGTATGTCATATATGCCATCTTTTTTCATCTATTTTAATTGTTGTTAGTTCATCGCTAGTAAATAAAGGATGAAGTATGTACCTTTAATATTCTTTATATCAAGAAGTTATTTTTTTGTTGTAGATTGATTGGTGAATTTTTGTTACCACCATCAAATATTTTACCTCGCTCATACCAAGATTTATTTGGCATTATAAAAGATATTGGAATGGAGTATCAAGCAATAGATGCATGTCCCAATGATCATATTATATATCATAAACAACATGAACTTGCATTAGAATGCCCAGAATGTCATATCAGTAGATATCGAACAGATCAACTAACAAAAAGGGTGACTCGCAAGGTTTTTTCATTATATTCCCATTATTCCACGTATGCAACAATTATTTAGGTGCGAAAGCTTAGCGCAATTTATGGATTACCATGCATGTAATAGAAGTGGAGATGAGATTCTTTGAATGCCTATGGATGGTTCTGCATTTAGGGACATGGAGGAAAAATGGCCACACTTTAAAGAAGAACCTCGTAATCTCAAGCTTTCATTGGCAGCGGATGGTGTCAATCCATTTGGAGAGCTGAGATCTATTTACTCGGTGTGGCCTGTTTTTGTTATCAACAATAACATTCTTCCATGGATATCAATAAAGAGGGAGCACATATTGTTGGCAATGATTGTTCCAGGTATTTGTTTAGATCAATTTTCTTTAATGTAGTAGCATCTCATTTGTCTTATTTGTTGCATAATGACTTATATGATTTTTCATTTAATAGTCATGTACATGAATTTATATATATTGCAGTAAAATGGTTATAATAATTATGTAATGTTTATGTTCATTCAACTAGGTAAGTACCAAGTTAAATATATGAATGTATATATTGAGCCTCTTATCGACGAGTTACTAAAGTTATGGAATGGCGTCACTATGTATGACGTATCTAGACCAATATGACAAAGACAATTTCAATTCCATGCAATGCTTGTATGGACAATTCATGATACCCCAGGGCTAACACATTTTTCTGGTATGTTATAACGTTCGATTGCATGACTTTAACGATATTTAATTTTATGAATTAGATATCATGCATGTTTTTGAAATAATCTATTCATTATATATAATTATAAAAATTGACATATTTAATCCAATTATATATGATTTGCAGGTCTTCAAACAAAGGGAAAATTTGCATGTCCAATTTGTGGTCCAAAGATGAAATCTCGTTGTTCAACAAGTTTAGGAAAGCAGGTGTTTGATGAGTATAGGCACTTCCTCCACATAAATCATAAGTATCGAACTACTGAAAAACATCTTTTCAATGGGAAAGAAGAGACTACATCAAAACCATGAAGAATGACACCTCGCCTATGGAAGTTGGAATATAATAGAATTAATCGTCAAGGTTATACATTGGATCAAATTGTTTATCTATCATTTATGATATGTTTTGAATTTATATTTTTATTTTGTGATCATGTTGTAATTGATAATGATTTTCGTTGTTAATTTGTTTAACTTATATGCTTTATGAAGGTCATCAAGGCATTAATGGTCGGCTTCCACAGGGACTGAAGAGTTATCCCAGACAATTTAGTAGGTTGCCCTACTATGAGTAGCTACAAATTGTGCATTTGTTTGATACAATGCATATCAGAAAGAATATGACAGAAACGTTATAGAAAATATTGGATGGAAGGCATGACAAAGAAAAAATTGTCAAAATTTGTAGTGACATTCAGGAAGCCAGTCATACAATGAAAAATGTCATTCAATTAAATAGCAATGGAGACCAAATTAATATAAGTGTCCTTCCTTGGTTATTAACAGAGCAGCAAAGCAATGCTATAAAACAAGTCATACAAAAAATTCGATTTCTCACAGGATTTGCTACCAACATAAACAATATCATAACAAAGAAAGGTGAATTTGGGTCAGGGATGAAAATGCATGATTGGCATACCTTTATTAAGGTAATTATTCTGGTATATTATATAAATATATTTGTATACTGCATGTACTTTTCAGTGTATTATGTTTACTACTTTTGGAAAAATATTAATGAAAAGATCATTTTATAATTGCTGCAGTATGTTCTACCTCTATCTCTCCTATACAATTTCGACAACAATGTCAAGCAAGTTATATATGATCTTGGAAAATACATGAGGTAAGTAGCGATATTTGTTCAATTCGTTGTATATTTTAGTTAAATCTCATTAATATATTTGTGTCTTGAATCACTTGTAGATGGATGTCATCTAAAGCAATCCATAAAGAAGATATAAATTATTGGAAGAGAAGAATTCCTCGTCTAATGTGTGAAATACAAAAGTGTCTACCTTCGACATTTTTCAATGCACAAGAACACTACCTCATACACCAAGTTGAGGAGATTGAATTGTGTGGACCTGTACACACAAGGTCAATGTGGATGGTTGAGAGGCACTTGAAATTTTTGAAGGCTTTGGTTAAAAAGAGAGCACATCCTGAGGGTTCTATGGTGAAGGGATACATGGTATACTAGACCATAGTGTACATTACTGAATATCTTCCTAAGTTTGCAGCAAAGATCCATGTAGATCGCATTTGGGATCCCAACTCCATTAACAAATTTGAAGGAGAGTACTTGATGGGGAAAGGTAGATTGAGGAAAGTGTCAGGTAATTATAAGATGGTCATGGAGATTGGTGTAAGTGTTCCAAGGCTTTCTTGCACAAATAGCTAAGAAGACCTTTCCTTGTCTTCTTCTGGGAATCTAATATTTTCTAGGTACTTGTTAGGCTTAGATGATTAACTAAGTCCTAATCCAACTCCTCTCAAAGAGTCTCACATCTTGTGCTTCACCTTGAAGGACTAACACCACTTTGTTATGTGCAAACTCTCTCCTACACTTAGAAGACTCTAAGTGCCAATATCACACACACATTGAATTGATTGCAGGGGTGCCAAACACATTGGAAACATGCCATGTACTTCCAACTGGATCCATCTTAGAGGATCTCCAAACTCCTTTCCTACTAGTTTCAAGAATTGGTCTTGAGGAGGCATATTTCTTGTAGCCCTTGACAGAGACCTTTACTTCGTTCCTGCCCAAACTTTCCAAACAACTTAAAAAACCAATTCCAATTTCAAATACCCTTTTGGATTTTCTGAAGGATTCAAAAGATTTTATACTCCTAAGTCCTCCATACATTGGTTTCCTATTATCTAGGTTAAATAGGGCTATTAGGCCTAGTTTGTAGGACCCCATTGGTTTTCTTGCTCAAACCTCAATCAAATGGATTGATAGAACCTCAATCCTTCTAGCATGTTAGGATATGTCTATACCCTACCTGGAACTATACTTGTTCCGTACTGTACCTCAATCCCCTGCCTAAATTCTTAAATTCATTACTGTCAAACCTCTAATCGGGCACTCTAAGCTCGCCTAGAACTTGACATTAAACACAACTGTTCCACTCTCCATGACTCCTAACTCTACATATGTACAGCCAATGGCTCCCCTAACACATCCATCTACTCTCAGGAAAATTCTGTGACTAGATTTCATGGGGGAGCCATAAAAACACAAGCTGATCAGGACAGGACCAGTAAAACCCTTAAACCTTAACCTATCTATTCAGGACACTAAAATAGCTTAAATTAATTTACTTACAGAATGAAAAAAGTTTAATACTATCCCATGAACACGACTCTAACACTAAATTAAAACATCCAATTCACTTAGTATCACTGTCACTCAATAACACTTGGAGTTCACATAAAAATAGAAATTGCAAAGCTATCTTCTATTCCAAAAACTTGATTACAATCTCCCTCTTTCTTGAATTTGAGTCTGCTTCATATTAGATGCCATTCACCATGTTTTTAGGGTATGTTGGTCGATCCCCCACTCCTATCCTTTAGGGGATCCTATGTAACCGAGTTGCATGCAACATTTGTCATAATGGCAATTGTTGTCATGACAATTTTGTAACAACATTTGGCAACTCTGTCATTATGCCACCTTCCTAACTCTTAGGACCTTTATCTCCTATATTTCGAGTAACCAACACCATTAAAGGCCTCATGGCATCTTTATAACATCATTCATGTGTTTAGAACACATTTAAGACTCAAATCCCAACTTAAGCTACGAAGGCTAAGCAATGTAAAAACTATTAACAATGACTAACTTTGGTGACCTTAGTCCTAATGACTAACTCACCTAGCCACAACAATGACCTTCTAAGGTTCAAAACAAACATACAATTACTCTGACTTTGCTAATGTCAGATACAAGCCCAATATATCCTAACTATGGAGGTTAGCCTAGGTGTGCTCTTGCACCAAAGATTAATTAGAATACAGTTGGTCGAGAGTGGGATGCACTACATTTGTACATCGCAAACAATCTTGATTGGATGACCGTATGGATTGAACGATGTCAACAATCTGGTAGCGCATTAACATGGGAAGGTGTGGCTTCATTGGTTAAAGAAGCTCATCGTAATAGAGATTCCAATGTTACACCAAGGGAAATTGATTTAGCATATGGTTTAAGAGATAAACAGGTATGTATAAATATATTAATCACCCATATTATTTAATTATTTTCAATTATATTGATGTATATATATGTTGAGATTTTTTTCTTTGCATACATTTGGCCAAGAATAAATATGTTTATCAACTGACGATATTGCAATAAGTTTTGCATGTTTGACATATTGCAGGTGAAACACCACAAGGCTATGTGTGCAATGGTCGTAAATTTTGAATCAAAAAGTTGGATGACACGAAAAAAACTTGTGATTCTGGGATAATTGCAGTCTTCCAGGTGACTAATGTTTCATCTAGAAGCGACATACATCCAGAAGTCTCAGAAAATCAATACTATGGGATTTTGGATGATATACTTGAGTGTGACTTTAAGTCCTTCAAATTAGTTTTGTTTGTCGTCCTATGGTACAGGCTACGATTGAATGAAAATGATCCCGAGAGAACTGTTATTGAACATGATAATGGATTTACCATGGTTAATACAAGGTATTTTGAGTGAGCTGGAAATGAGCCCTATGTTTCTTCCAAGCCAATGTGAGCAGGTATTTTACTCAGAGGTTCCAGGTAAAGCGGGTTGGTCATATGTTGTTAGACATGATCCAAGAGGAAGGCCGGTAAAGTATAATGTGGTGGAAGAAGAAGATACTAAAGAAATAGAAGATGATGTAGATGATGATCAGGATCAACAATTAGTTGATGATGTGCTTGACGAAGATGTCGAAGAGGAGGAACTAGATCATGATGATGTAGGAGTTAATGCTCATGAAGATGATATCCATGTGGATGATGACATTATCGAAACTGATATCAATGACGATGATGATGATATGACCAATCCTTACAATGTTGAATCTGGATCGGATGATATAGACAAAGAGTTGGATGAAGAAGAAGATCAATGACATTAATTTGTATTGTCTATTTGATATTAATTTCTTGAAAGAATTATATTTGACTTATGTGGTTACATAATTAATTTATGATGTTTTTAATTTTAATTATATTTGAATTATATTAGAATATGTTCAGTTAATAGATGTAAAAAAAAAAGGATAAACCAAAAGATGAAAGCGTGAGACCACTGCCTTGTTGGGTGTATGGAGTCTAATGAAGATCTATAAAAGTGTAATCTATGATGGCAATAATTCAAAGTGTTTGGCACATAGATGTAGTTTATAACTTGTATAGATGTGCAAGTAAATGACTGACAAACTCTACTTGAGATAGAATGACAATCCTAGTTATGTGATTCTTCTTATTGATACAATTAATACTCTTTAGTTACTGTGATTGACTAGGAGGGTTTAATTTTTACTTGAAAGAACCAAATAATCACATCACACAAATACAACAAATGTGTATCGGTAAACTGAATATATATATGCTTGATATATCAATTTAAACAACATAAAAGCATCAATAGTATCAACTACTTCGAGCATGAGATGATTACAATGACATTTCACCACATAAGATAGTCATTTAATTTGCAATTTGGCAGCAAGCTCTAAGCTAAGACAAATAGACACATAACCTTACAAACACATACAATGTAGGCTAGTGCCATATACTATTGGGGAGTCGAATTAATTCACAAATATTTAGATTTCCATAAGAGGTTCAAACACATAACATATAAGATCTCTGACAATATTGCATTACAACAGTGTCAATTTCTATCCTAACTCAATACTTCTTATCAAATCCCTTTACAAACATATCCATCTATGACTCCATCCAAGCATTTTAATTTACTCTTTGAATTAAAGAAAACATGGAAATCATACACACCATGATAATAGTGAGATGAACGCCATAACCCTTGATTATATTATTCAAAATTATGATATGTTTATACAAAGGAGAGCCATGAGCTCTAAATATATCATTATAACTGAAATGCTAGTACTTTCATGAAACATCAAACCTTCATGATGTTGGAACTGTCAAATTTTGACAAATTCATTATTTCTTCATGATTATTAGTCTCCGAAAAAAGATTCATAATGTAGACAAAAATATCCTCACATAGCATATTTTACCAAAATCCGATTTAAAATTGTGCCATAACGCCCCATAAATTTCATCTGACATTAAAATCTTTACATATGAAAATATCGGCATAAGTTGATGCAGGTCTCATCGATGATAATATACATATCCTAAATGTATCGGCAAGACATAGCAAGGGTCACATTGATCAAGTTATACATAGAGAGAATGCGGGTTTCTATATCTTATTGGCAAGACAAAAAGTATCGGCGAGACGATGTAAGGTCACATCAAGCTAAATTACCTTTTGGCGATTGGAGTAACGTAAAGTTTATCGGAGAGACTTTGGTCATCGGAGAGAGATTTTAAAACACTGCTTGTAGCGTTATTAGTCTTGCCGATAAAGCAAGGGGAGGACTCACTCGGTGAGACAAACGATGTCGGGGAGAATTCGGAAAGTCTTACCGACCCCTCGGGTTACATTGACAGAACTAAGCATACAAAGATAAAGGGTGTCGAGAAGACAATGTGCATGGTCTTGCCGAAGAAAAAGCGTATCAGTGAGACATGTCACCACGAGGAGATCTAAGAGACATCACAACGAGTATTATTCTGTCACCAGAACAAATTGCTTGTACTCGGTGACATACTTGATAAAGTGAACACCTTGGTGAGACAAAGTACTTTTGGAGTAAGGAAAATAACCGTTGGCCTGATTCATTAAGTCTGAGAAATAGTTGTTTCGGTGAAAGTCATGGCGATATAAAAGCAAAAGGAAAGAAACTATTGGGGAGACTTGTGATGTTGGGGAAACTGCAAGACATCTTAGCGGGTGGGTGATCGTTGAACCCTGATGTAAGAGCGAGAATTTTGAAAAAAAAACTTGCAGCATTCATGTCTCGATCGGTAAAAGACATTAATGGCGCCATGAAGCGTAGGAGATTTTGGATATCAGGGTATGATCAATTGAAATCATTGTCTCACAGAATTCAAAGCGAAGGAGAGCAAGGGAACCAACAAAGCAATTAAGGCATTCACCTAGCTTGAGTTTGGAAGAAGTTATAGTAAGTTTCTCATCCTCTCAGAATTCATAAAAAATTGAATTATGGAAGGCACTGGTTCAGGAAAACTAAAGGGAAGAAAACCCGGGGAGGGAAGCCAATCAAAAGCAAAAAAGCAAAAGATTGAGTTGCAACCAGAAGGTACTGAAAGGAAGCTAAATCAAGACCTCATAGACCAGTTACCTAGTTCTAGACCTAAAGCTAGGCGTTCTGCACAACTCAAAGTGGAAGTTGACAAATTGGACGACAAATGCAAATTTATAGGTGATGTTTGGACTCCGATTAGAGGCTATGAGTTATTCAATTTCCATTACCACAGGAGAAATCGCTTTGAGCCAATATGCAATCCATGGAGGCTCAATTTAGGGAAACTAGTGTGCCCTAATGTTTTTATTAACGTCGAACTGGAAAAATTGTTGGCCGGACACTATGATTCGAAAAAGAAAGCTATATGTGATTTGTCAGGGAATCCATTAATACATGTATCTGAGAATGCAATTTTTGAGGTTTTCAGAATGGAGGGAATATGCAGTGACAAAGTAGTGAGTGAAGAGCTCGATAGTGAGTTCAGAAGGATGGACACCATTTATAAAGGGTGGAGGTTACCTCTGCACAGAATTAGGTGTCATGGCAAACCTACTCCAATGGAAGACAGTGAGGGGCCACCCTTTCATGTAGACCTCTTCGAACCTTACCTAAAATATACTTACTACTCAGTGGGACAGGTATTAGGGATGGAGGTACCTGAGCATATGGCGGTTGTGCCCATGGTGATTTCTACAGACATTCGGTACCACAATTCCAGATCATTTGACTATGTTGCACATGTTTTTAAGGAGCTGGATGCAGGTTTGATGGCGATAAAGTCTGGTGCTTCTGTTCTCCATCTCAGAAATTACTCACTGCTGATGCACTTAGTGTTGTATTTGGATAAGAGTTAGGTTTATGGCCCTAGGAGCTGAGGATTTCACAATCCAACAAGGAAGGTAGGCCATTTCCTGTTCAATTATGGACTGCTATTTGGGACAGCAGGTTTTCCAATTCGAATTTCTTGCATTTTGAAGAATTCTTTGTGAAACCCTTGTATAGATTTTTCAGCCATCCTTGTGATTATTCTTTATCTAAACAAGTAAAAAGGTTTCTTAGGCCTAGAGATTACAATGGACCAATTAACCACAACTGGGGGGATTGGTATTGCTTTGAGAATGCCACAATGATTAGGGTTTATGGCTTTGAGGATACACCTTTCATTCTACCTAGAACTGTCCCGGATAGAATTTCATACCTTGAAATTGTTAGGCAAATGGATTACTCCAGTGTTATGAACTTAAGTTCATATGGGAAACAAGCTTTTATGCCTAGTACATTGTGTTTTAGTGATTTCACTGTATTAGCCAGGGAAGGTTATGATATGATTCTGGACAAATTATTGCACTACAACATGAGAAGAGCACCAGTAAGAAAGAACTTTGATCCAGAGGGGTATATCCACTCTACCAGACAAAAAGTAAATCTCGGAGGGTACCATCATGTGTCATTTAAATCTGATGACATAATCAGAAACCTAGAGGCAGAGGAAGTTGAAATTGTGATTGAAAAACATAATCAGGAGTTGGTGGATGCTGAGTTGTTATCCTCCATTAAGGGGATTTCAGAAATAGACAAGCCGCAAAGCTCATCTAGGAAAGTTTCAAGAATGAAGACTCAGGAGTATGCCTATGTTGCCACAGAAACAGATGTTGAGGAAACCATGGATGTAGATACAAGACATGAAGACTATAGGTCTCTCATATCAGATGATGAATTTATAAAGACCTAAGAGTTTAAGACATTTTTATATAAGCAAAAAGGGAAAGAGATAAGGGGATAGGTTGACAATGTCACTCCAGGGAATGAGGATCAACTGTTAAAAAGATTAAAGGATGAAGTGGACAAAGAGATGATTGACATGACCCCTGAAAAGGGGAGGGAGCTGCTTGAACAGGCAAGTGTTATGATTTTTCCAAGTTTGGATATGAATTCTGCATTAGTTTTTGATAGTTTCTTAAAAGATAACAATGCTAACCAGAAGCTCAGTATAGAGAAGGTGACAGAGGTATACACAGGATCAAGATACAATCCTGATGATGAAACATTGATTATTTGGGCCTTGTATCCTCCTCACAAGAAATCAATTGTTATTGATACTGAAAAGGCTGGGGAGGTTGATCCTGTAGCAACTGCTGATATTGGGATAAATATAGCCAAGTTGAATAAAGCCCAAATCCAAGCATTGATAAGGGAAAGGGAGATGTACAAAACCAATAATGAGAGGATGTTGAGAGAGAATGAACACTTGAAAGACTTGGTAGGTGGTGTAACAGAACCAACAAGGATGCTCACTCAAGGTGAGAGTTTATAGAAAAAAGACCGGTGGGAAGGATCAACTGCATACTCTCAAGGGAGAATGGATGCATTTTCTGCAATAATAAAAAAAAGGAAGGTTGTTTTAACCACTTGGTTAAATAAACTCTAGGGAAAACATTCACAGTATGTAGATGCAATAAAGGAACACAGGAGAGGTGGATAGCAGAATTCAGGAAAGAATTAAGGAATTGGAGGAGGACACTACTAGTAATGAAGAGATTGAAAAATATGCCAATTGTATTATGGATAGGCACAAGGATTTCTATGTGGAGTTACAAGGGGATATGCAGGAATTGACAGAGGCTGCCGAAGATAGATTCACCAAGTTATGTGATGATGAAGGGAAAATGAAGGAAGTGACTACATGGAAAAGTGAGTGTGAAACAATACTCCAAGGGATGTTGGAGACAACCACTGTGAAAGATGTGATATTGGATGCAGCATGTGAGCAAAATGAGCAAATGATAATGATGGAGATTGTGATCTGTGATGCGTTGGGAGATGCCGACACTCATGAGCGCCAGGATTATACGGAGCATATGTTTGCAGTCCATTTGTGGCTCAAGAGAAATTAGTTAATAGTGGATTTGTTAAACCTTTTATGCTTTAAACCTTTTTGAAAAGGCACGTCCTTTTGCAAACTGATGTATAAATATCCGTTGTTGGATAAATTTAAGCGGTTGAAGATAGAATTAGAATAGGATAGACTGCTATAAGCATTAAATTTTCAGAAATGATGATATTAAAGGAGACTATGTTGCATGTATGAACTTTGAAGGAGATAATGAAAGATTGTTGATTTAGTGGCTTCATTCTAGTATCAATTGTTTGTTGGATTCTTGCGATTATTTGATTGTCTCCAATCTGATGTTTCTTGGTTGTTTAAATTGAAGTATCAAGTATATATTCTATTTATTAGTACACATTTGTTGTTTTTGTGTGATTTGGTTTATTGGATTCTTTAAAGAAGAATTAAAATTCCTTTCAATAAATTATAGTAATCTGGGAATGCCATTTGGATCATTAAGAAGAATTAGATTATTAGATTTGATATTCTGCCTCAACTAGGGTTTATCATTTACACTCTTGCATGTTTATACTAGTTGTAAACTCATAGTTATATGCCAAACAATTAGAGGACTTGCTAGATAGAAACCATTCATTAAAGGCTTTCATTTGACTCCATTTTACCCAATAAGGCACTGGTCTCCCTTATTTACATTACATTAGTTTTATTCATTTCATTTAACATCTCTTAATTGAACATATTAATTCATACCTTGATATTACATATACAATTTATACCAAAGTAGGATCATATCTTTCCACTGTTAAATTGCCATTTGTGTATAGTTAGATCAAGTAGGAAACATAAATTGAACATATTAATTTAGTATAAGAGTCAACCAATCATAAGGAAAACATAATATGAAGATGAATTTTCTCAAATCTTGTGGTTGTAGATGCCCTTTTGAAATCTATGCAAAATGTGGGAGGATAGACAAAGCTCATGAACTATTTGACACAATGCCTCGAATAATTGTAATCTCATGGAATACACTCTAATTAGAAAAGTCTCATCACTTCCCTCATAACAATCTATCAATTTTTTTTAGTGTCTATTGTGTTATACCCAATTTGGGACATGGGGTATAACAAAATAGACACTAAAATAAATTGAGAGATTACAATTCTTTGAGACATTTTGTCAAATAGTTCACAACCTTTTTCTATCCTTCCACATTCTGTATAAATTTTAAAAGGGAATCTACAACCACAACATTTGAAAAAAATCATCTTCATATTATGCTTTGATGGATGTCTATACCTTGTTCCAAATCTCCCATATTAAGGAGACCAATAAGGATTTTGGTGAAGGTTGTGTTGGTGTTTAAAATACAATCCATGTAGAGGTTGCAGATATCTAAGAGGTAGCCAACCCCTATCGACGACAACTACAACCACTAATGGCCAACTAATGAGAGTCAGTAAAGGACTGACTTCTCCTACACTTTTGGCTCTGTAGGACCAAGGTGGGTAAACCTAAACGTGTTCACATGAATGTATCATGATTGGTAAGAACACTTCCTGTTTACAGATTATAATTCCTACACACTCAAAGGGATAGTGATCATCTCAAGGTTTTGGCAGACCAGAGAATGACTACCAGTACCAAAGAGCAACGGAACTGACCCACTTATTTGTTACAATACCTCCCTGAGGAGGACAAGGTTGTATTCAAGTGTTTTGTGTTCAATATTTGGATATCCTTGCTTAGAACCTACAGTCTTGAACTAATAAAATGACACAAACATTATCCAGTGCTTCATCCATAGGGCAATGGAGTCATATAGAACAAAATCCTGATACGATGAACCCATCTCATATAGCATTACTAGCATGAGATATTTTAGCATATTAAGATAGTACTTCTTCAAGCATCTTGAGTATATACAACCATGAACATGTAACTTATTTTTCAAGCATTTGATTAACTCTTTGAGTTAAAGCAAGAAAATGAATCACATTTTCAATTAACTATTGAAACTGAACAGATGAATCTTTGATAAAGCTATTCATAATCCATGGCACACACCCAGGAGAGTAAACCATCTTAATTTTATAGATTTCTTTTGATATAAGTAATTAAAAAAGCATAACACACTAATATGTATATAAACCTAACCCCAGGATGACTTCCTGAAACAAAATGTTCATAACACTTTAACAATAAAGGGGACTATATAACTTCCAAGCGTCGGATTGCAAAATTTTTCTGACCCTTCACAATGAGCTGTGAAATCTCCTTTATAGAATAGGAGAGCAACAAGAATTAGGCTACATTGTGACACCAAATTGAATTTCAACACCAAAATGAAATTCAAATTTACATTCCTTGTCATAATGATACCGTGCATGAACAAAGGAATCAAAACGGTTATGAAATAACCAGTCGAAAAACAAAATTTCGTGCAAAGCACGCACACGTCCATATCCACATCCACATCCACTTGATAGAACAACAAGAGAAGAGAAGACACGTCCAACGGACCCACTGCCAGTAATCATGAAGAAGCAACACGGCCCCGATACAAGCAACCGCTCCAAGTTCGAGCCTGCGATAGCGATGGCACCACCTCCTCTTTACCAACCTTGCGAGCACATTCCCGAACAACTAGACCTGGTGCTAATGTAGACACTAGCTCAATTTCCAGAACCTCCTCACCCACTCCCATAAGATCGGCCAGGGAAGCCAAATAGTACCGATAATCAGAATCAGTCTCAGATTCATCAGAATCTGAGATGATTATCGGGGATGAACAATGTACTGGCCTCTTCCCAGTGTTCCTAATAATAGCCTTGTGAGACATGGAAGAATCGAATTTCTTCATGACTGGTGAAGCCAGCCTCACACTCCTTCGCTTAACTAATTTACTCATGATAGAAACAAAGTGCAGCCACAAACAAAAGAAAA
Organism: Sequoiadendron giganteum; assembly: GCA_007115665.2. Classification (NCBI taxonomy): domain Eukaryota; kingdom Viridiplantae; phylum Streptophyta; class Pinopsida; order Cupressales; family Cupressaceae; genus Sequoiadendron; species Sequoiadendron giganteum. The sequence continues at coordinate 121,194,775 of CM021104.1, read as the reverse complement.
ACCTTACTGCACTTAGACACAAGAGAATGCAATGTTGATTACATACAATTCGGTTAGCATTTATAGAGCAAGCCAGTATGCAAGGTACAATTAATTGAAGGCAATTCAAGCACTTGCATAGTTAATGATCCAGATAACTATGAATACCCTCAACAGGATGGCACTATTCACACACAGGAGGAAATCAGGTGGAGATCCTCGGGAGAAAAGAAACTTGTATCATTAATGACACGAGCAACAACCAAGTAATACATGCCATGTGGGTAACTCACACACTTCTTCCCTATAAATGAACTGCCGATTCGGGAGGCACTTTAACAAACGGAGGGTGGAGATCAAGTCAATAGATGTTGACAATCCACGTCGACGCCTTCAGAAAATATATCCAATAAAAAACCCGCAGAAGAATAGACCCAGACTGCACAATGGGTCCCATATAATCCAACTGGCACGAAAAAAAAATCCACGTGCCACTCCCTCGTGAACCTCGCAACACTCTCCCGGATATTTACTCTAGCCGTGCGAGGTGTGTGAGAGATCATGATTACCCTATTATTGATGGCTATTACCGGTGAAAAGATGGCCCCCTCTCATATTGAACACCTCAGGAAGAAAACCCATTCATCCATTCACACCACATGGCCATATCTCGTGAACCTCGCACTACTTTGATGATGCTAGCAGACAAACCTGCGAGGTCTACGAGAAGCGGTCAAGATCGAATTCTGTGATCAGACGGCTCATCAGCCCTCAGATGGAACATTTAAGTGGGGATGGCTATTACTGGTGAAAAGATGACCCCCTATCATATCGAACACCTCGGGAAGAAAACCCATTCATCCATTCACACCACGTGGCCATATCTCACAAACCTTGCACTACTTTGATGATGCCAGCAGACAAACCTGCGAGGTCTGTGAGAAGCGGTCAAGATTGAATTCTGTGATCAGATGGCTCATCAACCCTCAGATGGAACATTTAAGTGGGGATGGCTATTATCAGTGAAAAGACGACCCCCTGTCATATCGAACAACTCAGGAAGAAAACCCATTCATCCATTCATGCCACATGGCCATATCTCGCAAACCTTGCAGTACTTTGATGACACCAACAGACAAACCTGTGAGGTCTACGAGAAGCAGTCAAAGTTGAATTTTGTGATCAGACGTCTCATCAGCCCTCAGATGGAACATTTAAGTGGGGCCCGCATTGAAATTTCTGGCAGTGTAATACCTAGGCCATTATGCCAAAAAGATCGGCAAATTAGGTGAAATAGGGCCGGTTAAGCACGACCCAAGAGGGATGAAACCTCACTTAAGTGACCGGTCCATCGTGGCAACAGGTCACCGTTAAAACATAACAAGAGGGTTTTGATCGATCCATACTGAAGGTTACCCTGAGTAATTTAGAAACCCTCTAACCCCAGCTTCAATTTACTGAAGTTCCATTAGGTTGTGGAATTTTTCTTTGCATCTACTAATTGCATTTGTTTGAAAGTTTCTAAAACGTTTTCAACAAATCCATTATGTGTATATTCTAAAATCATTATAGTCCTTATACTCCTTCTAGTCCACATCACTTTGTTTTTTGAAGAAACTAATACCATATATTTCTTATTTATGTTCTAAATTGGATACATGTTTATAAGTTTGATATTACAATTAATAATATTAATTTTGGCAAGACATTAAAAGATTTTGTTGATTTTAAAAATATATGCATCCCAATGTAAAAATGCCAACAATGGAAGCAATGATTGTAACACATAATTTTTGATGTAGTATCCAATTCAAAGGATGATGTTACAATTTAGGGTTATGATTAGTGTTCGGGTTAGTGTTAGGTTTAGAGTTAGGGTTAGGGTTAGGAAAATAATGTTAGGATTAGGGTTAGATTAGGGTTTATGTTTTATGGTTAGGGTTAGATTTAGAGTTTTGGTTATGGTTGGGATTAGATATGAAATTAGGGTTAGGGTTTAGTATTACAATTAGGGATTATAGTATTAGGGTTATATCTAGAATGAAGTTTTAGGGTTATTGTAATTATGATTAAGGGTTGTTTTTATATTTGGCTTAGAGTTGGGGTTAGGATTAGGGCCAGGGATAGGGCTAGGGTTAAGTTTAGGGATAGGTTTAGGGTTATTAGAGTGAATGCAACTAATTAATAAAATAAATAATATTTAGGGTTAGGTAATTAGGGTTAGGGTTGGGGTTAGAGTTTTGGTTGTGGTTAGGGTTATAAAGATAGGATAAAGGTGAGGGTTAGGGTCAAGGTTAAGGTTTCGAGAAAAGGGTTAGGTTATGATTTGGATTACCCTAAACTCTAACCATAACCATAAACCTAATCCCAAACCTAACCCTAAAAAAAACACATAACCTAACCCTAATTGCAGTGTTTGAGGCTAGGCTCAAACACTATATAACCTAACCCTATATAACCCAACACATAACCTAGCACTAGAAAAAATTATTCTCCCAAACAATCTCCTCTACTTCTATTCATGCCTACTAGAGTTGCAACATTCAACATTGGTGCTTCAACCATTCATTCAATGCTAAGAATTTGAAAGCAGCGTTCATTTGTAATATAATTAATCATTTAACAATATTATAATTATTATTAATCTAATACAATATTAATATTATTAATAATATACCACTAATATTAATAATCTAATATAATTACTATTAATCTATATGTAGATTATATATAATCTTAATATATCAAATATATCATTATAATTCATATAATGTAATATAATATTGTTATATAATATATTAATATTATAACATTACTATTAATCAAAGTGTTTTAATATTTATGTCGAGTTTTAGTACATTATATGATAGGTTACTAAAGTGGCTCTGAGATGCATGTGCTAAAAATCGACGGTGATGTTATAATCTTGATGAAAAGTTGTTTGATGGTTATGTTCAGTGCTGGTGACTTCTCAAACACAAGAAGATGTGATTTTGGCCCTATTAGGAGAAGATTTAAAAGTTGATTCTAGAGCTGAGAAAAATTATCATATTAAATTATGAAGCCCCTTTCTTTGGCAAGGAGATTCCATGTGTGTTCAAAAATTCTTGTTGCACACATTTTCATTACTCATGTTGCTAAGAACCTTGCAAATCCTCATATTTGAAGATTGAAAAAATCCAAAGGTATATTTTATGGCCTCCCTTTAACCAAGGAAATGGTTTCACAAAGTATCCTAGGAGTTTTATTATTTCCCTCATGACTATAATAGGCTTGGCTTACTTTATATTCACTACTCTAAATGGCGCCATAATAGGCTTTGCTTGCTTTATATTCACTACTCTAAATGGCGCCATAATTTTTTTAAATTTAATTAACATACTCTAAAACCTAACTAAATCAAGTTGTAGCTCATCAAATTGGACAAGTGAAAGGTCAATACCAATGCTGAGGAAGACTTTGGAGGAGTGAAAACAAGGTCAATACCAGCGCTAAGGACCAGGTTGAGGGCACTCAGGGAAAATCGACGACCAAGAGACAATGAGTACTGTAAGTTTGGCACCCCCATTCTCTTTAACCTACAATTTTCATGCCCAGTTTCCAAAGATCTTCTCACACATTGGCCCCCCCATTCTCATAAAATGGTATAAGATAAGATAGAAAAAATAAAATAGCTTTGTCTTTCACATTTTTATAGTGATTACTAGAGGCACATAGACCAATTCTTCATAATAGATGAATTTGATCATACTTTTCCAATGATGCAACAGTTCAACTTTGGGGTATATCATTTAGGCAACAATTCAACTTTAGGGTTCATCATTTAGGCAATGATGGATCCCTACTCTTTCCATATGCTCTTTCCTTTCTATTTCTTCAAATGTATAGTTTATGTCTTATATTGTATTGAAATAGTTAATTCCCACAACTTGTGTGGGACACCATACATTTGAAATTATCAATAAAAGACATTTGTGAAAATTTTGTGCAATCTTTCTCTTGTATACATTTGCATAATGAACTGCAATTCATTTGATAATACTTTTGTGTATATGAATGGAACTTAGTAGAATTGAATGTATACCTTTATCTTTATTTTTGCAAAAACTATCCCAACTTTACTTGATTGAGTTAGAAGCTAAATTAGGTAAAAAAATTGGTGACATCTTCTATATGTTTGCCTGCTAAACATCCTCACCAATTGCCTAAACTTATCCATTGGGCATGGTGTCGACTCTTGGAACTTGACAAGACTTGAGAAATAGTCTTGCATAATGTTGTAACTCATCCAAAATAGTGCATAATGTTGGCATTTTTTACAACCCAAGTAGAACCTGCAGAAGCTTCTATGAGCTTTCCATACTCAATTTTAAAAGTCCTGAAGGAACTATGCCAACTTAACGAGAAAAATGCAACAAAACTGTTATCTCTCCTACACTTCGGACTCTGTAAGATCTAGGAGGGTATCCCTAAAATATATTGTCATTCATGATGAGAATGATTTCATACGTGGATAAACAACAAATAAATTCCAGTCTAAGTTTAAACAAGATAATCCTTCAAGAAATTGGCTATTTCTCAGGAGAATTCAGCTCTTATTTAACAAGGAATTGAAATAACACCTAAGTGTTTTTTTATGAAATATTCGAGTGAAATTGCCTGAAGCTATAACAAAAAATACAAGAACAATAAGCAGTCAGAGTACCAGTGCCATATCCTAAAGCACAGAGTCAAACTGGAAACTGAACTACAGGGTAACTTTCATCTAGAGCATCTATGATCTGTATGTAAGGCATTACCATCCATTCATCAATACATGAATCTATTCCTCTTTAGCAAATCCTATGTGCTAATTTGCATGAACTTATTGAACAACTGAAGCATTTAATAGGTCCATTGAACTAGAGCTATAGTCGAACATAATCCACAGGAAATGACAAATGAAATTTAACAAACATCATCTTTGATAGACTTTTCATTAAAAATTCATGCAAATTATTACAATAGGAGAGAAAATAGACTCAAAACAATCACAAGATTTGCATAAGTATGCTCCAAAAACCCATGATTTATTAAGTTCCCAAACAGACTCAAAGCTTCAAAAAATTGGACATATTTTTTTCTCTCTCTACTTGATTCTTCTCTTACATATCTTAAGTAATTTCAACAGACCTATTCCTCGGCCCAGAATTCTCTTTTATAAAAACAAGGGAGCAAACAAGCTTTAGGCCGGAGGATACACATGTCCATTTTTTACTGGACTGCTAATTCCTAATCAGTTATCTTTACATCATTTGCTTGGTAAGAGAAGAAAAGCTTAAAACAAAATGATGATTAATTTGTTACGGAGGAAAGGAAAGCATGGTTCCAAGTATTGATTCCCTGACACCAAAGCATCTTTTAACTGCTCCATGTGCTGATTTTATTCATGCAATTTGTACCTGAATCCGGGAAGAGAATGCATTTCAAAATATAATACCCTAGGCCAGACCTGTATTTTACACGAACAAATTGCAGCTCTCATCCCCATTATTTATAATTCAAGTTCATCAATAAACATCTTTTTCCATGACTCAAAATCTTCCTCCGATGGCCAATTGAAAGCCACCACCCGGTCCACCATTTTTTGATAAGGTACATACTTTATCATTAATGACGTGGTTGTCTTGTCAAAATTCTCCAGGAAACTAATGACAAGTGATAAATTCTCTAAAGTGTTCTCCAACATGCGAATACCAACATTTTTGCATATCTCATGAGTTTGGGTAGTCATTATATTATTCATTTGCTCCTTCCACTCCTGCAAAGGCTTGACACTATCCTAACTATGCAAAATATGAGGTAGTGGAGTCAAATCTTTTCCATCATAAATATCCTTCAGTGCTTTGATTTTGGACTCCATAGGAGCAGCAGACCCCTGGAATTTTCGCTCAACAATAGTCTTAACAAATTGATATGTTGTCATGACTGTAGGATACTTATTCCCATGCTGCTTTTCTCCAACTGCCATAAATTTCAATTTTTCCATTCTAGGGCCCCATCTATTTAGCAAAGGGATAGCCAATTCTCTGTCCCTTGGAAACAATTCAAGTGCTTGTAGCATCAAGGCATAATTCACATGAACACCATTTAGCTTACTTTGGACCCATTTATGTAGATGCCTTAACACGGTATCAACAATTTCCAAATTATTCCTTCCTGCTGCATCCTGGATTTGATTTACCATCTCCTTATATTCTTCAATCTGCTGGAGTAACTTTTCCCTAGAAGGATCTTCGCTCGAGGTACTAGCCTTCTCAACCGCAATAGGCACTTGTCCCATATTATACGGGACCATAGCCCAAGATTGAACCTGTGGAAGAGGTTGGGGTTGATCAATTGGTGGGTCAGCAATAATTTGGCTAGAGCTAACCTACTTTTGGGATCTCAAGATTTCCATTTGTTGCCTTAATAAGGCCATTTCTATTTCCAATTCCACCACCCTTTGCTGACTCTTATTATACTCAATAATAATGTCATTATACTGGTTCCTCAGAGTATCTCAGTTTTTAGTTAAATCCTCCACGGTTTCCCTAGTAAATTTGGAAACATTCACAACCATGTCAACAGCCTCCAAGGCAGGGGTATCAGCAACTCTCTTCACAATCAAATGACCACTAAAATTGGATGTTTCAGCGACAATAGGTTTTCGAGACCCTGTAGATAGTGACCATATTGCCAGAGAATCCCACTCTTCACTGAAAGTTGATCCTTTAAGTGCTAATGTCGCCTCCTCCTTTGTTGCAAGAAGCAGTTTGTTTTCCCTTTTTACTGTATCAAATACTATAGCATCAACAATATCCCATTCAGGGAGTAGCAATATCCCACACTTTTGAACCAATGTTCTGCCCTGTTCTGGTGTGATTTCCTTAAACCTCTCCTTCAATTGTACTCTGACCTTTGACTGAATTACTTGCTCTGGAAGCTCTGGGTGCAAACTTCTCTCATGTGCTACCTGCTCAGTATAAGATGAGAGATGAGCTCTCCATACAAAATCTTCAAAAGCATGGGTATGGATAAAAGAGTCATCCATCATGAATTCTTTGCAGGCTTCCATTCTCAAATCATCACTATTTGTAATTCCTTTAATCTCATCCTTCCCCAATCTTAGGGTGATGGCTCCTAAGCTCATTGCAATGTCAGTCAGATCTAGTGGCATTTCTGGATTTATTTCATCCGGAGTTACAATAATATCCTCCTCATCATTACCTTTCTGGCCAACATCCCCCATACTATCAGTTCTAGGCCTCTTTGGGGATGATGTGCTAATCTGTTCTGAAATCTTCGGAGGTGAATCCAGATCAATAATACCAGATACTAATTTCCTTAGGACGGATGATGCACCACTCATCATAACTTCCTCTGTCCTATTTCTCTTCCTTCTTGAAAACACTTTTATTTTCCCTTGAGGCTGGTAGGTAGGCCTTTCTTCAATTCTTATCTCAAGGTGCTGCTCAGTAACATGTGACTTTCCCTTTCCTTCTACAATCCTTTCCTCCTTCAAGACTCCTACTATGCTCTCAAAATTATCAAGAACATAGATTGCCCTGTTGAGCTCATCTTTAGCATCAGGTACAGGATCAAAACCAAGTATTTTCTCCTGTTTACTTCTTACCATTTTTGAATAGGCAATGTAAATTTCCTTTCTCTCATCCTGTAAGTCCTCATCAAAAATATTCTTAATGATATCTTTAGGATAGTAGAAATTGTGAACAAAGGTTCCAATCCGATGTCTAGCCTTCATTTGGGAGATAAAACCCTCAGGATCATAATTCCTAGGGCGTACAGTATTCAATCTATATGGCTTGAGTAACAAGTGTAAATTTCTCCACCCTCCCTTTATCATAACAAAATCTGCAAAAGCTGTATATTCAGGGAAAAAGGTTCCTTTCTTGTGTTTAGCAGGCAAATGGAAATCTTGAGATGCTCCCAATTGCCTCATAATCTCTACAAAACCAAGTCTGAGAGGAACTTCTTTAGGTAGGACATACGGGATGGCATTGGTGCCAAAGACCCTGAAGATTGTAGTATTGTGATTGGGGATAATATCACCCCAATTGTGGGTTAGATTCAGCTCAGGCCTCCTCTCCATAGGTCTTAGAAAGTCATGAATTTCTTTTGGAATCCTGGGTGGATCAACAACTAAAGCCTTCCTTAAAAAAAAAAAAAAAATATTATGAAAGGTGACATAATCAAACTTATGATCATTTTTGTCTAAGACCCTAGTCCAATATTGGATAGGCATTTCAATATCTCCTTCCATCTTCTTCAACTCCATATCTTTTTCAAATACCTTCTGACCACTATATAAAAACATATGAATCAATAGTGAAAACCATCTAAATTTTACCCAATTCTTTCCCAGCTTCAAAGCTGCTAAGCTAGAATCTATGTTCTCTACAAGGTAAGTGGCAAAGTCATATACCACATTATAACCAAGGTGTTGGAGGTTGAAAACCATATACATTATCTCTATAGGCACAGTCTTCTTCAGGTCAATCCCCAAAACTTGACATAGTGCACAGATGGTCTTCTTGAAATGAGGGGCGAAGTAGTCTACCGGGAAAGGTTCACGCTCATTCTTGCCAATAACAACCTTTTTCTAATTCTTCCCTCTTCCTAACATAGCCAAATGGGGTATCAAAAGGGATCTCCTTATCAAACCCTTAGTGTTTCTATATTCTTCCCTAAAGACCTCCAATTTGATGGGAATCATATCCTGGCTCCATTCATGTAAGCCAAAAATCTCTGCAATTTCCTCTCTGGTTACTTTAATCATAGGCTTGCCAAGATGTGTTCTGACAATTCGATTCACAGGATCATACCTTGCAGCAATATCTTTTAATAAGTCTACATCTTCATAGACATTCGGTACCACCAGCTTACCCAAGTCCAGTCTCCATGGATTACACAAAGGAATAGGCAAATTTCTATTTCCAAACCAATTGGAAAAGAGCTGCCAACCAGTGTACGACAATTCAACATCATGGATTGTACACTGTTTGTCCATTAAATCTTCATGAATCATGGGTCCCTAGAACAATATCCTTCCTTCTTGCTTCTTGCTCGTAGAAGGTTTCAATAGATCAATAATATCTTGTGAGTAACCCCTAGGCGTAGCCTTAGGACCAACAGTTCGTGCCTTGGATGCCATATATTTTAAACAGAAGGGGATTTGAACTAGGGTTTTCTTAAAGAAAAACAAACAATTACACCATATTCTCGACTGCTGTTACAAAAAACTTTTTTATATGCACACAAATCACTAGCAATGACCTATATAAGCTCTAATAGCCAATTCGCTTAACAATTCACCAGGAATCGAAAAGGACACAATCACCAATTATTCAATAGGCAACGCTAATATATTCTAAAATTACAAAAGAAGGCGTTCGTATCACTTACTATTTATTTTACAGAGTGCCAACTGTCATGATAATGGAGAACTGAGATAATAGCCACTTTTCTAAACACCGAGGAATTCTTATAAACTAGAATGCAACACTGAAATAGCAATCCACTGGTTATTTAGCATTTAATTACACAGGCCGAGTCGAACTTGACCATTACTATTCACTCGCGTGAGATAGAACAGCTATAGTACAACACCAGTTTGTTTGAAAACACACCGTTGATCAAAGATA